>PVLA01004050.1:0-109337 GCA_004027455.1 Hydrochoerus hydrochaeris | reverse complement strand
CACTCACTCCTTAAAAGGAACTAAGGATAGACTATCAAAACTTGAAGATAAGTTTGCAATGTGTGATCATGAAAGGAAAGATCTCTTAAAAATAACAAGGAAACAGGCAGTAACAATACAAAGGCTACAAGATGACAAGAGAATCTACAATTTAAGAATAAGAAATGTGAACAAAGAAGCAGGAATCCATAGAGGTGAATTACAAAGGCTATTAACAAAAATAATTAAGGAAAACCTCCCAAGCATGGGAAAAGAAAATGACATTCAGTTATGTGAGCATGCAGAACTCCAGCCACCTACAACCAAAACAGAGCTACACCAAGACATATAATAATCAAGATACCAGAAATTCAATATAAAAACAGAATATTAAAAGTCATCAGAGAAAAGAAACAGATTACCTATAAAGGTAAGCCCATCAGGATCATGGCTGACTTCTAGACACAGACCATCAGATCTAGAAGAGCTTGGAGCAAAATATTCCAAGCCCTGAAACAAAATAACCTCCAGCCCAGATTGATGTACCCTGAAAAACTGTCAATAGAAACTAATGGAGAAACAAGATGCTTCCATGACAAAGAGGAACTGGGGGAGTTTGTGTCCACCAATCCAACCCTACAGAGAATGCTGAAGGACATTCTAGAGAGAGAAAAAAAAATACCAGGATTTTAGGAACAGTGGCAGAAAGGCCTCAATGAGTGGGGCAGGCAGTAGAATGAAGGAGAAAACTAAACAAAGGCAGAAAAATAGCATATCAGAAATGAGGCAGAGAAGGATAACTAGAAACTCTAACGTAGATGGCCTTGATACCCTATATTGTTAATAGTGCACCAGGATTTAAAACCCACATTACTCACACTACTCTGCTTAGATGTATTATATTCTGTTCCAGTCATTCTACCTGTACTAGATTTGGGGGCACAGACAGTAATCCTGAAAATAACAGGATATAGTATGGTAATCATCCTTAATTTCCTATTAACTTAATCTAAAGCTCAGTGTAAACCTACACTGTTTTACCATGACTGATTGTAATTGAATCTGGTTTGTTAGATTGCTATTTTGTATTGATAGGTTTTATTCAAAGCTATTATGATTGATAGTATCAAGTCTGAGAGTATAGGCAACTGCACTTAAGATGACAAGATTCACTAGAATATCCACTCTGGTTTGATTATTACCTGCCTTTGAAGTTTTATAATGTCTACAATGATTTATTTTTACTAATGTTGTTAGGTACTGCTATATTCAATTATACTGCTATATTCATTTATGCCTGATGATATAAACAATTCTACTGAAGATAATAAGAAACAACACAGTAATCATTGTAGATCACCTTGTACTGTGGTTTTATACGACTTTTTGGTTTCATGTTTTTCTAGGAATTGGTTTTGTTTTGTTTTGCTAAGTTTTGTTTTTCCCTCTAATACAGAAAGAATAGAAATACATGTAGAGATTCATGCATGCATAGCTGTTTACACTCTCACTGTTTGAATATCTACTTTGTATGCTTTAATTTTGTAACTTGAACAACTATTTCTATGAGAACAATATGTAATTTATCAACTAGTGATTTCTTATTGTTTATCTTTTTTTGAAATTCTGTATTATCTCTACCCTTTACATGCTTTTCTTTCTCTTAAAGTAAAAAAAAAATTAAAGAAATATTTCAAGTATTATATTACACATAGGTGGTGATAGTGAACATCCTTGTATGGTTCCTGATTTTAGAGGGAACATTTTAGCTTTTCTTAATTTAATATGATATAGACAGTAACTTTGTTCTGATTGGTTTTTATTAGATTGAGATAAAGTCTTTGTATATCTATCTTCTCTGAGGTTTTTTATTTTGAATGGATGTTGGATTTTCTGCCTCTATTGAGAAATTATGTGGTTTTTATCTTTACTTCTGCTTATATAGTACTACATTTATTGATTTGTATATGTTGAAGCATACTTGCATCATAGAATGAAACTACTTGGTCATAATGTATATTTCTGATGATTTGCTGCATTCTGTTTCCGAGTAACTTGAAAGGTGATTGAATTATGGAGGCAACATAGCTGACCAACTGTTGAGAAGCAGGGCAGGGTTGGAAGACTTAGGTCACTGAGGACATGGCCCAGAAGGCAATAACTCCCTCTCTGGCTCCTCCATCCTTTCTGTCAGATTTTTAGCTACTATTATATGAGTAACTTTTCCTCCACTAAATCTTTCTGCCATGTCATCATGCCTTGGAGTTAGAAGACTATGGGCCAAAAATGTGAACCAAAATACTGCTCTCCTACTTTATTACATGGTGATCATTGGGTACTCTCTTCACAGGACAAGAAGGTGACTAAGACAAATATACAATAGGTACAGCAACAATGCTTATTATTAGTAATCAATCCTGGTTATTCCTGAAAGATGAAAGTGAGTTATTTAACAAAGTATAGGGTAAATATCCCTTTTCCAAATGCATAGGAACACAAATACTTCAGGTTTCAGACTTTCTATTTTATTTTAAATATTTTCATATATATAAAAGAAAAAATATATGTATAATGTGATAGTTGAAATGGGATCCAATTCTACACATAAAATTCACTATTTTATTTGCAAATTATACATAGCACTGGAAGAAAATTTTACATGTAAAAATTTCTAGTGTCCCTCTGTTTTGACAGTAAGTTCATATGTGGAACTTTTCACTTGTGGCATCATGTTGGTTCTCAAAATTTTCTTATTTTGGAGCATTATGGGATTTAATAGTTTTTTTCATCTGTAATACGCAAATTACAACCATTCTGTCAAGAATGATAACTTTAATAAAGTAAATTTATACAGTTTCAGGTACATAGTAGGTGACCACTGATCTGAATAATATAACTTCTCAATTTCTATGAGAAACAGAAAAAAATTCACATTCATTTTTTAAAACAAACATCAATACAAAATTCTAATTCACTTCATGTATATATTAACCCCCAGGTTTTTTATCATATATTCTAGAATTTATAGATATCAATACAATGTTCTATTGGTTCACTACATTGATGAAGTCATAATACTGCGACCATGTAAGCCATTCATGGCAAGTACACTAGAGGCCTTTGAAAGATATGCATTTCAGAGTGGGATATAAGCTTTCAAAAAGTCCTATATTAATACATTTTATAGGGATTTTGTGGTTTGAGGCATTACAGAGACTGCATTCCAAAATAAATAGAACAGTTACTGTTCTTACATTTCCCATAATAAAGGAGGAAATACCATACCTGGTAGGCCGCACTGTTGAAGACTTCTGTGGGCATTAGATGAAGTGACATAAAGACTTTCAAAGTTTCAGTGCAGACTCTAGATTTCTAGACTTTTGTGCAAGTGAAAAACACTTCTGCCTTTTAAGGATAAAGGCCCTGCAGTCTCAGAGGATACAAAGCAAAATAAAAGACACACTGCTGTTTTTATGTAACACTTACTGGAAAAATTGTCATGCAGTCCTGACCTTTAAAGTAAGGCCATGGCATCTACAAAATACAATTAAATGTCTTCTGAATAACAGTTTCTGGTGTGATACTGATCCTGGTAGAAATGCATTATAAAATAACAATATAACATATGCCAGAAATGCTCAATTTTAGTTCTATTATTTAGTCAACCACTCCAAAATCAGGACACTCAAAAGAAATACAAAGGTACACAAAATCAGGACACTTAAAGGAAATACAAAGGTACAAGCAGAGAGATCAGTTAGGAAATTATTGAATTAATTCATGGTAATAAAATTACCATTGTTAATAATTGTTAGTAAGTGCTTAGTTTCTGGTTATAAACTAAAGATTCTTCTGGAATAATACACAGGTAGATTAAAAGTAAAACATGATGCAAAATGAGGACTCATGGTGATCAGAAGTTTCAGAGCCCGGGAAAGGAGGAAAATAGATTGATCATGTACCATGGCCAAGGTTGAGGGAGAAGCTATTTAAAGCTCAAGTTAAGGCATGTTAAATTTAAAACAATACCAGGCATCTAAGTAGAGAAGTTAAATAGACAGTTAACATACAAATCTAGCATCCAAGAAAGCCATTCAAGCTAGAAAAATGAAGTAGGAAATTAATGGCAGATAGATGATATTTAAAGCCATAAGTCTGTATGAGATCATTAAAAGAGGATGTATTAAAAAGAAAAAAAATTATAATGACTGAGTACTAGAACACTTTCACTTTTAGAAGTCAAGGAGATGAGGAAATGCCAGCAATAGAACTATAAAAATAGAGTCAGAAGTGAGAGGAATACAAGGAAGCAGACATTTTGTCCTGAACAAGAAAGGGTATAGTTTCATGAAGAGTGTGATGCACTATCTCATACAGCTACCACACAAGATGATCCTCTCTCATTTTGTTACTCAAGTATGTTTTAATTTGCCATTTTCTGCTCTCAATTTATCTTGCTAGAACTGATTTTTTCTCCTCCTGTTTCCCTCCTGAACAGCTGTTATCAAGCTTTTCAGAAACAATGCTGTATGTCGATAACCGATGTTGTCTTTCTAGTTTGTAACAACAAACAAAGTTCTATAATAATTTGGACTTTGAACTCACATTTCACCATTCATTTTAGACATTACTTCATTAACCTTAAGACCCAATACATAGATATTAAAATTTATTTGGAAGCACATGTGGAGAATTAATTGCCTAAAATAGGACCTGTAGAACGTTTGAACTATATAAAACAAATTTATCATGTGGATAAAGTCTGATGTTTCTTTTAAGTTTTTGAACATAAATATTCACAAAAATTGCATACAATCAATCACTGAAATATCAATACAGATGTCTCATCAAGAAAAAATGAAACTAGTACACCCAGTTTAAATGAGCACAGCATCATATCATCAACATCATCATCATCACCATTATCTACGAGAAACCTTGATCCGTGTCTGCACAGTGCTAATCTTTTTTTTCTTTTCACAGTGCTAATCTTTTAAAATTATTATTATGATTATCATACTCAGACTATGAAATAGGTCCTAGAACTAACTGTTCTAAAATGAGGCACTAAGCCTCAAAGACATCATGGAATTTGCTCAAGGTAACACAGACAAAGATGATGACATGAGTTGTGTGACTCTAAAATAACAATAAAAATGATGGTACTTTATTTGGTTAAAAAAAAAGAAATACTGTGCTTTAAATGAACTAGTTCTTGCTAATAGTGCTCTAGAAGCCTAAAGGATGAATTTAGAAGCCATGATATAAGAAACAGAGCCAGCCAATCAAATAAAAACTAATCAAAATTTAGCACTTTGGAAACCTTACAAAATTAATAAATATCTAACAAGATAATAAGGCAAAAATCTACATTTACATTTATTTTTCTGTTATCTACCTAAGGTAACATAAAAAGTAGAACTGACCAGGGAAAAGGAAGGAAAGTTGCAGATAAATCTCATTTAATAACATAAATGCAAAACTTTGACAAAATAAAAATAGTAAAACAGGCAATGAAGTTTGTGCATTTGAATTATTCCGTGTAGTTCATGTGCTTTAGTAACTTTCACCATGTTCATATTATGAAAACTTTCTTCTCTCCTGCACTTCTTTTATTGGAAACAAGGAAAAATATGATTTTCTTTTCAATTTTTATTTTTATTAGTAATAATTATTATGATTATGTTCCTTGTCAGGAGCTGATACATCTAAACATTATTTGTTTATAGATTTGTTTGGTTTGTTAGTCCTTTGTTTATAGCAGTTCTACAAACAGTGCTTCTATAATAATGGCAAACCATTGAATTTTTTTCATTGAGTGATTTTGAGTAAGGAAGTGACTTCATTACATTTGAGCTTCACCAAAATTACTCTGCTGTTGGTAAGATGAACTACAATAGAAGAAAACATCCTAGAAAAACAGGAAAATTTAAGCAAAAACCTGATGAATATAGTATTTCTTGTTAAATAAATCTTATACTTAGAGTACAAAAAGTTAAACTCAAGAAATTACTTAATTAAAATTATCTTTGTGAGTCTTTCTACTAAATATCCAAGTGGTATTTATTATTTTTAAAATATTAAATATTTTAAATTTGTTATTTGTCATGGTCATTAATAACCTTTACAACTGAAGATGAGTCATATCTTGGATAGTGTGTGGATAGAAATGCTTAAAACTATAGGTTTGGAGTCAGATAGGTAGGTCTAGATTAAAATCCTAGCAGTGCTGTTAGTGAGCTGAATGCCCATGGATAGAGTTACAGGTTGAAATATGCCTCTAGGAAAAAATAGGTATTGAAGATTTTTTATGTGGTACCTCTAAGGTGATCTTACTTGGAAATTGGGCCTTTGCAGATATAAGTAAATTAAGATTAATGCATTCCTAATCCAGTGTCATCAGTGTATTTATGACAAGTGTAAAGACACAGAGACAGTCTAACATGCAGAAAAATTCCATGTGATGACAGAGGCAAAGTTTTAAATGATGTGATGAGAAGCCAAGGAATGCCAAGAATTTCCAGTAACATCAAGAAGTCGGAAAGGCCATCAGAAAAAGAATGGTTTCATAAACACTTTGATTTGAGGTTTCTGCCCTCCAGAAATGTGAGAGAATAAATTGGTTGTTTTCAGCCACACAGTTGGTAGAAATTTGTTATAGCAGCTCTAGGATACTAATATTGGTATGTAACTTAATTAAGTTTCAGATGTTGCTTTCTTTGAAAAAAGTCATTATAATTCCCACTGAGAATTTAATTTCTTTATTGTCTGAGTTCCCTTCACTGTACAGTAAGGGTTATAATAGTATTCCTGTCACAATGGTAAAGGATTAAAGGTGAATTGATACGTGTAAAACACCTATACCGGAAATCTTAGGCAAAATTCAAAAGTGTATCCCATATTATTTTAGATTTAACAATACTTGTACTGTTCTTAACCTAGTGCTTAAAATAGGATAAGCATTTGTTAAATATTTTCACAATTTTTATTAAATAATAAACATGTGAAATGCAAGATGCCTCAAACATAGTAATACTTCACTGTTGTTTGTTTCATTGTTATTAATTAGTATTAAAAATAATTTATCCTTTAAGTTATCACTTTTCTAATGATGCCTCAAAAATTCTTTAAAGTGATAGCATAAATTGTTTCAAACTGAGTAGTTTATGCTTTGATGAGCTCAAAAGTCTATAAAGTCCCTTAGTCTGTGACTTCAAATTTTAAAAATTTTAAAAATCAGCAATTTCATTTATTCTTGATTTAGGCAGAGATTGTAATGATGTAACTGAAAGTCTAGGAACATGCTTATCTAAAAGTTTTTATAAGTTTATTAAGTTCCAGGAATTGTGCCATACTGAATGAGAGATTCAAATGAATGTGATCCTAATCTACTAGGCTTGTACTCCATCAGACAGACTGCTGTCAAGACGTAGGTTTGAGAGAAAAATCAGTAGAGTCCAGCAGGACTGCAAAAGGGTGCATTGAGAAGAAGCAGAAGTATCAAGCTTGAAATAGGCAGTCAACAATAACTCTTGAATAAGGAGATACACTATTCAAAAAAAATTGACCTTATAAAACAGACCTATTTCCTTTATTAAATAACTGCTGAAACAATGAACAAATATATGTATCTTAAAAATAATGAAATATTTATGTGAAGAGATGACACTACACTTACAATTACCTTTTAACTTGCCTAGTAAAATATGCATGTGCTTAGGTAATGTAGACACACACATATGCATGTATGTGTAAGCATGTGCTGTATACCTATATTTAATGGAGTCAGGTAAAATTGTGAGCAAAATAGTAACAATATAAGGAATTTGTGTGAGGTTATACAAGGATTGTATGTTCTATTTTTGTAACTATTCTAGACATTTTAATTTATGTCAAAGTAAAAAGTTGGGAACAAAGATTATGTCAAAAAAAGAACAAATAGAGACTTAATACAAAATAGAGGTGTTCTGATTAGTCACTTAGATTATTAAGTTATTTTCATGACTAGTTTACAGTATGATATAGCTATCCTTCCTTATTTGGTAATAAATGAAGAAAGCTTGACTACAGATACTCATTTATAGATAATTGCACTCAAAATTAGCTTGGACTAATTGTGAACATTACTTCACATTTTTTAATTCCAAACAATAGACATATATAACTACAAAACAGATAATGGTTTTTAAAAATTTTACTTCTTTCTGATCCTTATTTTATTTCACACATACAAATTCATCTGGCTTATTACCTCTCAGCTGTGTGGAAAAAGAAAAAGAAAGATGCACGCAGGTAAATATTACTATACAACACAGAAGGACATGTACATGAAAATTACTATTTGTTCTTATAAAGAAGGTTGCATTATGAACTGATTTATAAATCCATTTGTCATATTTGGGGAGAAATTTCCCCACTACTCTTAGAGATACAATGTGGGTCACCAGATGCTACTTTTGCTTGATAATTTTCCAAGGAAATTTTTGTTTTCTGTAGTAAATTTTGCATGTGAATTTGCCAAATTGATTCTAACTTAATTCTTGAAATTACAACTGGTAATTATCACAAACCACACTATGAAATTATCAATGCATACAAAACCCAGACTAAAACAATTTAGGTTGAAAAGATCTTGCCATTTTGAACAAAAAAGTTTAATCAGTTTATACATCAAAGCAAGGTTCAGTTATCTTCAGATAAACATGACTACACTTTACACAATTTAAGCATCAAACAGATCACACATCTACAGAATAAAATTTTAATCACTGCTTTACATACAATCTATCATATGCTAACCAATAAATGTCTTTGACAATATGATACTAGCATAAAGACCTATGAAATACTAAAGTCAGGAGTTTCCAACTTATATTACAAAGGTGTGCCACAGGCAGGAGCTGTGTTTTAAGTGACGATGATATTAGGCATCAAGCCAAGACCTTATTTCTAAGCCACAATGAAACACTTCCATGCAAGTAACTAAAACTCTCATCTCAACTTATTTGTGTGGTAAGAAGTATAAGAAGTGGAGGGAGCTCTAAATTTTAATGCTTAACAACTGTGTTAATTATTTTTGGTATTTTACTATCTCAAAAATTAGTGTTTAAAGCAACAGTTATTTATTAAGAATACCAGCAGTCAGCAACACAGACAGGGCTCAGAGGATTTGGTGGTGCATCACTGCCTGATGAGACACCAGCTAGGCTTGCTCCTGTTGGGTGGGGTCTGTAGTAGGTCAGACAGTCCTGGCCAGCTGCATTTCCATTGCTGAGAAGCAGCTCGGACCATCAGCTAAGGGAAGTTAGTTCTGTCTGTGTGACATCTATAGCAGGCTCCTGAGGGCTTTTCAATACAGCATCGGGTTTTCTCTTCTGATTCATTTTTTCATGTCTTTATTTGATGAAAAAATAAAACAAATTTTTATAACAAAATACCAGGAAAATCACAATACTTAATTTTGTATAATTATTTTCAAAGTAGTTATTGTACTCAGAGACAAAAAGATTCAAGAAGACTCAGAGACAAAAAGATTCAAGAAGACAAAACTGAAAAATAGCACAAGGCTTTCTTTTCCATTAAGAAAAATGTAGTATAAAGGAAATGAACTAGCATATATATGTTTCCAAACACTAGACTACGTAATTTAGGGAATTATTCAAAATTATCCCGACTTCCTATTTATCTAGCATCTGTTTTTTTCTTTACTTGTATATATATTTTTTCCATGGACAGAGTATTAACATTGAAAATTTTAAAAACTCAAAATATTTAGCCTCCCTAAATTTAAAGACTCAATCATACAACGAGCAAACAAAACATAGATACTTTGTAGAAAAAGAAGTACAAATGGGTAATAAATACATGGAAAAAAGTTCAACATCACTGGGCATTAAAGAAATGCAGATTAAAATTATATTGAGATGCTATCTTAGGCAGAAAGAACAGCTATCATCACTAAACCTAGTAACAAATGCTGGTGATGATGTGGAGGAAAAAGAACTCTTCTATGTTGTTGGATATAATCTAAGTTAACACAGAAACTATGGAAATCAATGTGAGATGCTTCAAAATATTAACAATGCAAATTCTATTTGACCCAACTAACACCTTCTAGATATTTTTCCAAAATAGTTAAAATCATTATATAGTAATACAGGCATGACAATTTATAATACCTAGAGACACAATTTATAATATCTAGAGACACAATTTATAACACCTAGAACTTGGAAACAGTTCTGATTTCTGTCACAAGAATAGAACATCTTGAGTGTTAGGTTTGGAAGGCAAGTCATTTTATCCTATCCTTCTGTTGGTCAAAACAAGTCACATAAACGGAGATAAAATTAACTCCATATTTTCATAGGAGGGATGGCAAATCCCACAGGAAAAAAACATATAATATGGAAAAGAGGAATTGTGTTGGCATCTTTTTACCACTTTGACATATTTAGAGGACAGAAAGTTCTTTTTTTATTTCGGATGTGACAATAAAAAAGACATTTTTGTGGAATAGTCAACAACCATACTATCCTAACACATTTATCCAAGCAATTTAATTCTATAACATTTAAAACAATTTTCCTGGGACTGGGCTCTATTTTTATGTGCATTATGCTTAAAAAAGATAGTGACTTCCATCTAGCTCAGAGTAACCCACATTCCCTTTCCATGGCTGCTACACATGAATTTGTACAATCTATCTCTACCTTAACGTAAGTTGTAAAACTTGTAGTCCTAATCCTTCTTGCACTAATGTCTCAAATTCCTGTTTCTCACTAATCTGCCTCTCCTGGGTACAATATAAATATGATTGTGTTTTATAGAATACATACAATGTATTATTTTATCAGTATCAAATCAATTGTATCTCTAGGTCACATTCTTTATTCTTAAGAATATGGGATAATTTTACAAATTGAAATAAAGTAATTTTTTTGTTGAACAAAATTTAAGCTAGGTGTAGTGGTGCATGCCTGTAATCCCAGCACTCAGGAGGCTGAGGCAGAGGATTGCTGCAAGTTTGAGACCAGGCTGGCCTACAAAATGAGCCCAAGGCCAGGCAATATGGCATAATGAGCCCCTGTCTCAAAAAGACTAAAAAAAAAAAAAAACTTAAAAAAAAAGTTATTCTTGATTATATGTAATGACCAATTGGGATTTATCCCAGGAATACAAGGATGATTTAACATATGCAAGTGAATATGTCATACATCACATCAACAGAGCTACAGATAAAAATCACATGATCATCTCAATAGATACAGAAAAAGCTTTTCATAAAGTCCAACACTTGTTTGTGATAAAAACCCTAAAATTTAGAATACATGGTATCTACCTCAATCTGATAAAAGCCATCTATTACAAACCAACAACCAACATTATACTAAATGAGCAAAAACTGGAAGTTTTTACTCTAAAATTAGGGACAGGACAATTACATTCACTATCACCACTCCTATTCAGTATATTTCTGGAAACATTAGCCAGAGAAATTAGACAAAAGAGAGAAATAAAAGGAATAAGGATAGGAAAAGAAGAAGTTAAATTATCACTATTTGCAGATAACATGATACTACATAGAAGATCCTAAAAACTATATCAAAAAGACTACTTGATCTAATAAGTAAATTCAACAGTATAGCTGGATGC
Organism: Hydrochoerus hydrochaeris; assembly: GCA_004027455.1. Classification (NCBI taxonomy): domain Eukaryota; kingdom Metazoa; phylum Chordata; class Mammalia; order Rodentia; family Hydrochaeridae; genus Hydrochoerus; species Hydrochoerus hydrochaeris. Next base: position 97,703 of record PVLA01004050.1, on the reverse strand, counting down.
AAAGTCAAAACTCAAAAATCATAGCATTCCTGTACACAGACAACAAACTCACTAAGAGACAAATTATGGAAATGACATCTTTCACAATAGCATCCAAAAAAATTAAATACTTAGGAATCAACCTAACAAAGCATGTAAAAATCTATATGTTGAGAACTATAGTACTCTAATAAAGGAGATTGAAGAGGATATTAGAAAATGGAAAGATATCCCTAACTCTTTGTTAGCAAGAATCAACATTATGAAAATGGCCATACTCTCAAAACTGTTATACAGATTTAATACAATTCCAATCAAAATCCCAATAATATACCTTACAGACCTAGAGAAGACATTCCTAAAATTCATTTGGAGACAAAAGAGACCCAAAATAGCAAAGGCAAACTTGGGCAACAAAAGCAAGGCAGGAAGTAACCAATCCTGACTTGAAATTAGATTATAAAGCTACAGTGATAAAATCAGCATGGTACTGGAAAAATTCCTGAGGATTAATGGAACAGATTAGAAGATGCAGACACAACTACAAAGACACTTAGCCACGTTACCTTTGACAAAGGGGCTAAACATGTTCCCTGGAAGAGAGATAGCCTTGATGCTGGAAAAGTTGGCTTTCTACATGCTGAAGACTGAAACTAGACCAATGTCTATTATGATGCACTAATATAAATTCAAAATGGACTAAAGATCTAAATATTAAAACAGAAACACTCAATCTACTGGAAGACAAGGAAGGTAGAAGGCTTGAAGACATAAGGATAGGCACAGAGTTCATAAACAAAACACAAACTGCATGGGAAGTACTTCAAAGAATCAATAACTGGGATCTCTTCTTATTAACCAGTTTTTGTACTTTAAAAGAAATCACCAACAGAGTGAAGAGAAATTCCACAGAATGAGAAAGCATTTTAGCCAGCTGTTCCTCAGACAAAGGACTTATGTTTAGAACATATAAAGAACTGAAAGACATCAGGCCCCCAAATTCAAGGACCCAATTAAAAATGGGCATCTGAGATGAAGATGTACTTCTCAGAGAAAGAAATACAAATGGCAAATAAATACATGAAGGTATGCTCAACATCTCTGGTCTTTGAACAAATGCCAATTAAAACAATGTTGAGATTCCACCTTAGTCTAGAAAGAATGGCTGCCATCAAGAAACCAATTGATACCAAATGTTGGTGGGACTGTGGGGAAAAAGGAACTCTTTTGTGCTGCTGGAAAGAGTGTAGACTGGTGCAACCACTGTGGAAATTAGTGTGGAGATTCCTTAAAAAACTAGGATTGGAAGTTCCATTTAATTCAGCTGTTCCCCTTCTGGGTATTTTCCCAGAAATATTGAATATGTCATGCCATATATGTGCACTTATGTTTATAGGAGCACTATTTGTAATAGCTAAGTCTTTGAAACAATCAAAATGCCCATCAACCTCAGAATAGATGAAAAATATGTGGTATTGTTATACAATGGAATATTACTCAGCTATAAAAAAGGATAATCTTGAGGCTTTTATAGGTAAATGGAGGCAACTTGAGACCATACTCATAAATGCAATAAATCAAACTCACATTTATAAATATCATATTGTCTCCCTGATATAAAAATAATAAAAATATAAATCTGAAAGAGTAATAAGATCCTAAATATACAACAAATATTGTAATAATCAAAGGGAAAGAAAGTGCTCAAAAGGACAGAACAACTAGGATATGAGAAAGGAAAAGATTATATGTATGTTGGTAAATACATATAAATGTGTGTATATATGTATGCTAGATAGCTAACTATACTACTAATCTGTTAGTTCAGCAGAAAGAATGGTTTGTCTTGTCACTATTTTACTGATCACTTTTGTGCCTATATTTTGTAACCTGAACAACTTCTAAAACAACAATATGCTATATATTAACTAGTGTTAACTCCCTACTTTTTTGAAATTCTGTATCATTTCTCTCCTTTTTTCTGTTTTGCTTTTTTTAAAAAATTAATTGCTGTTGTTTTAGTTAGGAAACTAATGAAAACAAAAAATAGAATGTCACTAGTTTTTCAGTTAGCCTATACCTTCCTAGAGATTCAAATCTACAGTCTTCTGTAAACACTGAGTTTTCTGTACCAAGCATTTCTCATTAACATAGACAAACACACAGAGTGACTGCAAGGAACAGCTACAAACTGAAACCTAACAGTGCATGTAGAGTTGTGGTGCTCTATGCCTGTTATGCCTTGTATGTGTCTAGATGTCCACTCAAAGCCTTTTGTGGTAATCTGTGGATTTTTCAGAGGTGGCTAAATCTAAGGTGTGTGGTGCTGGAATGAAGGGTGTGTGATTACTACATTAATCCACTGATTGGTCTGCCCCCCACCCCAAGCCGGGTAGCCAAGATAGAATATAAAAGGGGCAGAAAGAAGCTGGTATTATTGCCTGTGGTTTGTTGTTTCTTTTGTTGCCTTCTGTCTGCCGTGAACCATTTCTTCTTTGTGATTCCCCTCTTCCATGCCATCCTGCTTTGGAGCCAGCAGATTAAAAGTTGAAACCACTGCAAACCATGAGCTAATTAAACCTTTTTCTTTAATTTTGAGTGTTGAATAGTTTGTCTCAGCAATAAGAAAAGTAACTAAGACAATATCCACAGTTAAACACCTGCCACAAATGTTCTGAGTTTATGATCTCTTGGTGTATTTCATAAACTTTGGAATACAGGTATCAGTGCATTGGAATACAGGCAAAACTCACAACCATTTTCAGTGCCAAGGAATAAAGAAATTTAATTATTAAAAATTTACAAGAAACTTTGATTCCATATCTCCAACTAAAATACCAGCTTCTAATTTTTCCAGACCTAATGAAAAAAAATGTAGGACAGTACACATATTTTTTGTCATAAGAATTTTTATGTCATCCTAAAATCTGGATTCTGTGGTTTTATGTGCACAACATTTAGACACATGGACTCCACAGTTCCTCTCCCACTACCTTGAAGGCATTCTTTCCAATATTGATAAATAAAAAACAGTATCTGATATTTAATCTGAAGCTAGAATGCGTGACCCACAGCATAGACAAATGACTACACTGGGCATAAAGAAGCTATCACTGTGAACTGTCACCCTCCACTGCCCTAAAAAGTCACCTATTGAACCTTTTATTCTCAGTTAACCATACTTGGCAATAAGTTGAAATTATATGTGGAACTGTAGATGAATGCAGAACTTTAAAAATATTGCCCTCAAAAGTATTCCAACAGTCACTAAAAATAATACTGAGTCAAATTATTATTTTACCTCAGCCAATTGGAAAAGTAACTGAACCAGCACACTAAAGTGAAACCTGTTCCGTTTCACACAGAGTCTTTTTGAGTCTCGATGTCCTCAGATGGAAAATAGAAACATTAAATCTACCAGATTTCTTTTTAATATTAAGCAGAAGCTTGTTATTGTAGGCTTGACCTGTTCCAGGCACTGTCTCAAGGCTTAATATTTTCAGGCCACCTTTCACAACGTAGGTCATATTTAGAGACAAAGGTGTTGAAGAATGACCTTAGAAATCATTAAATCACCATGGATTAGGTGAAGCCCATCATTTCAGTGTCATAGTTAAAGGTATAGAAAATTAATATCTGAGTACAGAAACAACTATCATTGTGAGTAGCATCCTCCCTGGTGTGTCATAGATTACTTCTCAGTGAATACTTGCAAAGGAACTCTGGTCATTTAATTCTGAAAGATTTATACACTAACACTTCTACCAAAATGGGAATTATATGCAACCACCAAGCAGTAATTAAAATTATTTCATGGAAATTTAAATGTTGAGGACACCAGGACCTGTCACAGTATCTGCCTTTCTTCTTAGATTTAATTTGGAACAGGAATTCCACACAGTGGTTGTTGAATGAACGTTCTCAATATCTATGTTTTTTCAGAGGAAAACCAAGAATGGCACAGTGCTAATACAATTTTTTTGTTGTTGTTTTCCTGCAGGCTTATAATAAGATCATATTCATTTGGAATAGCAGAAAGTACCAGAGACCATAAATAGTTCATGTTAGTACCAGGAAAAACTAAATAAGATAAATATATTAAAGAAAAAAAATGTTGCCCAGGGCGAATCTTTCCAAATCTGATGACAAATTTTGAAATACTGTTGGAATACAAGAATGTGCCATTTTTCGTGTATTAGAAAAGGAGATTCAAATTGGAAAATGAGTCACAGAAATAGGCTCTTAATCATTCATATACTAGTCTCAGGATACTAAAATGGCACTTTATTAGGTTCTCCAATCATTAGAGAGCCCAGCTTTTTTTTATTGAGTAACATTTTTACTTACCCTGAATTAAAAAAAAAATTATCTTTGAAGTAGGACATGCATGCAAGAACACTTAATGTGAACCCCTGTTGACGAAGTGAGTCCAGGTGGTTCGAATTGGTGTGAATATAAAAGCACAATCATTTCAATTTTACAAACCATGATATTTTCAGTTTTCAACAATTCATCCAAATCAAGTAGGGAAATAAAAAAAGAAAAAATAAAGAAAGGAAAAGAAATGAGAGATGTCTTCCTAAACATTGATGACATATTGTAGCAACCCTACAGGTCCAGTGTAAATTTTCATAATGGTTCTTGTTGACAGATTATTCATGCTGTCTCAGTTTCAATATATTCAGAAAACAGAAATTTACATCAACAAAGCATTATGGAGTTTTCTGGACCACAAAGACAGAACAGTATGGAAGACAACTTGTTGTTTTGACCCTTCGTTGCTATATGCATGGAAGAACCCTTAAATGGTGTTGACACCAGTCTTGCAGCAGGATCACATATCCTGTTGTTCATCAGAAGCAATAGTCATCCTGTCCTTAGCCCAGTCCTCTGGTTGCGGTGTGAGACTCCCAATGACTCCATTTCAAATGAGTAGACTATCTCATGTAATGTGAAAGCTTTTTCTGCCAAGATGTGTGAGAACACATGGGCAGAGAGATGCAGCCAAATTCACTTTTGCATACCCACCACTGTCACTGGAAGGCTTGCTTCCTGTGGACACCCAGTGTGAGTAGAGATAGATAGCGAGATATACCCTGTGTGACCAAAGGTTGCCATTGGAGCCTCCTGCTTCCTTTGGGCAACCAGCACAGGCAGGGATAGAGCCAGACCCATGCCTGTGTGCCTGCCTTCACCATCAGAAGGTTTGGTTCCTGTGAGCAGTAAGTGCCTACTAGGGGAACCAGGCAAACACACCCCTGTGTGCCTGTCACCATTGCAGGAGCCCCAGTATAGAAATGCAGGGTGAGAGAAGAAGCAGGCCCATAAGCACACCCCCCTAGCCATCAGGGAAGCCTCAGTGTAGCTGCACAGGTCTGGAGAAGCCCACCCAGCACCCAACACCTCCCTAGGAACCTGGGTTCAGAGAAAACCAGGAGCCTGTCCCATTTCCCTACACTGCATAGGGGCAGCCAAAGTGAAAGTTTCCTGGGACCCCACAACTAGCTTGTTAGGAGGAACCCAGGACAATGTAAAGACAAAGGAGCAAAAGGCAATCGCACACCTCTAGCCCACACAAAATAAATTTGGGAGATATAGACATGGAAGAAGATGGAAGTAACAAATCTGAAATCTCTGAGAAGATAGCAATCAAAGTAAAAAAACAACTTCATGAGACCGAAAGTAATCAGATAAGAAATAATGTCTCAAGGTAAAGGACGAAGTCACAAACATAATGAAAGAATGGCTGACTATATCTAAAGAAGACATAGATTTTTAAAAAAATAAGAGCATGGGAAAATGATAGAATCCCTGAATGAACAATATAGGAAGGTATCACAACGCATGAAACAGATTCCAAGATATCCAGACATTGAAAAGTCAATCAAAACCTGGGAAAACTGACTGAAACAGACTAAAGACAGATATTTACACTTTGAAGACAGGATCACACCTAGAAATCATGAAAAGGACGATCTCTTAAAAAAAAAAAAGGAACCAGGAAATAATAATCCAATGGCTATAAGATGACAGAAAGAAAAATAATTTAAGAGTGATAGGTATCAACAAAGCAGCAGAGGCCAATGCAAATGAAGTCAAAAGAATATTTACAGAAGTAATAGCAGAAAATTTCCCAAACATGGGAAAAGGATCCGGCATACAAATAAGTGAGGCATATAGAACTCCAACTAGGCATAACCAAAATAAATCTACACCCAGACATATAAAAATCAGGATCACAGAAACTCAGAACAAGAATAGAATATTAAAAACTGTTAGAGAAAAAAAACCAAATCACTTATAAAGGAAAACCTGTCAGAATCATGACAGACTTGTCAACACAAATCATCAAGTTAAGAAGAATTTGGAGTGAAGTGTTTCAAGTCCTGAAAGATAACAACTTCCAACCCAGATTGATGCACCCTGCAAAACTATCTCTCAAAGTGAATGGAAAAATAAGATACTTCCTTGATAAAGAACAACGAAAGGAATTCATTACTACCAAACCCACCCTACAGAGAGTGTTGAAGGATATTCTTGAGAGAGATAAAGACAATCATGGTTCCAGGAACAGCAGCAGAGGAGGATCACTAAACAAGACAGGCAATGGAATGAAGGGGAAAAGTGGAGGACCAGCAGTAGGAGGATAGCATGAGAGAGGAAATAATGTACGCATTAATATAGATGGCCTCAATTCAGCAATAAAAAGAAATACTGGGAGAGTAGATCAAGAAACAGGATCCATCAATACACTGTATACAAGAAATACATTTAACTCAAAAGTAAATTCATAGGATGAAAACCAAAGGAGAGAAAACAATTTTTCCATGTGAGGAGAGACCAGAAAAAAGTAAGGATAACTTGCCTATTAACCACAGAATAGTTCAGAAAGTTATGGCATTTTCATACAATGGAAACTATCCAGCTATAAAGCAGGATAATCTCAAGGCTCTTCTAGGTAAATGGCTGCACCTGGAGATCATGTTTATGGATGAAATGGCTTGGACCCATACAAGCAAGCACTGAGTTATGTCCCTGTCATAAAGGAGTTAGTTGGGTGCAAAAAGCGAAACAGATATTATGAAAGTCACAGGAGAGGAAATGCCTTTAAAGAGAACATGGTAACTGCTGTAAACTTCCTATTATCTTGTTTTGAATTCTAGTTTTATTTGCATAATTTTGTTAAGTTTGTTTTATTCTGTCCTGTTTTGGTAGATTTCACTGTGTCTGATGGTATGGGCAGCTATTTTGAAGATAGCAAGGTGTATTATGGTGACCATGGTTGATTACCCATTATCTTGTTTTAGATTCCTATAATGCCTTTATTGTTCTGTTTTGATTGGTTTTATTCTTTTTTTGGTTTGATTTTGTTATATGTGATGATATGAGCAACTATTTTGAAGAAAATGAGGCATTGTGGTAGTCATTGTTGATTTCCTAGTATCTTGTGTTGAAGTGCTGTAACGCTTTTACTCTTTTGATTAGTTTTGTTCTGTTTTACTTTGCTTGATTTTATTGGATGTGATGGTATGGACAGCTGTTTTGAAGAAAGTGAGAGACATTATGTTAGCCATTGTTGATTTCCTGTCATCTTGTTTTGAAGTCCTGTATCACTTGCAGTATTCTGTTCTGATTTGCTTTATTTTCTTTTGTTTTTTTTCCCTTTAACATAAAAAAAATACATTAAGAAATGTGAGATTTAAGCTGGAAATATGGAAATCTAAGTATAGATATGCATCTTTTGCTTATTGTTCAGCCATGTAAAAACATCCCAAAGTCATTGGCCTCAAAGGTCCAAGGTCTCCACAGTTTCCTTGCTTTTCATAAGATGACAGAAAAATGTATATGTAAATGAAACCAGTAGTTGTAGTGAAACAAAATCAACAGAATAGCTTTTTAGTGTTTACCTTTCCCCCAAATTAGACTATCATTTGCACATTAAAAACAAGGAATTTATAAATATATTTTATGATGTGGAAAGGATAATTTCTTGGTAAGAAGACATGGATTGAATAAAACTTAGCTATTGCATATACCAGACACAATCTATTTCAAGCATTTTTCATACAAGAAATATTCATAACTATTACAGTTTTTCTTTCTACAACTGCTCCTGTGGTCCTAGTTCTTATTTACAACTACATTCTTCTAAAATCTAACCCATATTCTCTTTGTCTTCAGCAAGCACCTCAACTAGTTGTGGTCCTTTGTCTATCATGAAGACTGAAACTTTTATCCCTTGAGGACATTAGTCAGTTAATCTTGCCTGATTGGGCTGTTGCAGTTTCCTACTAACTTTAATTATACAACAACTGTACTCAGAGACACAGAAGGCAAGATGTCCCTGCATACCAGACATGCTCTTCTACACCATCATTATGTAGTAACAGCTCAATTTCCCCTTCATAGTCAAGATCAGTCATCCTAACAAGTAGGTAACTCTCTTCTTTTTTAATTCAGAATGATAAGCAGCCCAATATGCTTGGATATCAGTCTTACAGTTCAGTGGAATCACTGTTGTGTTTCCTGGGAGAAGCGTTTTTCCCTTTAGAAGTAAGACTTCTAAATCAGAAGATCATATATTATTGGGAAAAAATGTAAAAATAAATGAATAAAATGAATATGTAAAAGCAAGTGGATAATTAATGGTGACAGGAAACATGGCAAATAGTGCCAATCCACTTCTGCCTCTTGATTCCTGACCCTCTGAATCCTAGGTATGGGAAAAACATCATCATACATTAGCCATACATTGGTTTTCAGTCATGCAAGCTATTTTACCCCGTTGGGACTGAAACTGAGTCATAAAAAGACTACTGTATAATTTTATCAAGCCACCTCCTTCAGGATAATGGAGAATATGGCAAAATCAATGGATTTTATGAGATTACAAGTATACATTATTTACTATTAAGTGAGTTCCATAGCAGAAGCAAAGTCATGGAGAATAAAATGTTAGTTAATAAGTCATTCTGTAAATGGGCAGATGGTAATTTTGGAAAAAGCAGTACATGATGGGAAAACCGGTCTGTAATTAAAGTAAATGTCAACTCCAATAAGAACCTAATACTTCTTCCATGGTGGAATCCACCTACCCCCAGATGGCTGGCTGATTACTCTAGAGAACAGAGTTATAATTTGGAATAACGTGGGTCTCTGCTGCTGGCAGACTGAGAGCTCAGCAGTGGCCACACCAAGGTCAAGTTTGGTAAATGGACATCCCTACAAGCATATATATTTTATTTGTGGATCCATATATTGATGACAGGTAAATCCTAGGGATGAAAAAAGACTCGTATTTTAATCAGCTTTAATTTATTAATTTATTTATTTAATAAATAAATAAATTCACTTTAACTATTAAAATCTTGCTCTACTAGGAAGATATTTTGACAAGCTTATTACCATCTTGCCAAATCACTGGCAGTATCTTTTGAATCACTATGGATTTCTATTTTGGAGCATTTGTCCTTCAATGAAAAATGGACAGCCAGATGGACTGCTCAAATTTACATCCCATAGGAGGACTCACCTCACCTCTATTCTTTATAGATATATTAGAAAAGGGTTGTAGTGCCACAGCTGTTTGTTTTGAGGTGTTGCTTGCACGTTTGGAAGGACAATGTGTAAATTTCTTTTAGTTAACTGGTAGTAAATAATTCCCCATGGAGCTATAGAAATGAACTGAAAAAAGAGAAAGCAATGTGCCCTTTAGGAGCCGTGGATATTCGTACTACTTTCTCATGCAATTTTCTTTTGCTTTCAGTTCCCACTTAAGAATAATCTTCTGTATACCACTTTCTTTTAATAATGCACGGCACTGTTTGGCACAACCTGCAAGGCTTTTGAACTTTGCAGGGTGAGGACCATGAAGGGCAGTGAAAAGATTAAGAAATAAAGACAAAATACAGACAACTGGGATCAGGTGGAGTCCTCTCTTCAGATGGGAGGAAAGGAACTGCTTATTTATACATTCAGGAGGTTGATGTCAATTTCAACCCCTCTGCCTGCAACTTGTTTGCTTGGCTCTCCTGGGCAACTTGTGTTCTTGGAGCTGGGACAGCTTGTTTACATGGCTGACCTCAGGATCTCCATTTTCTCAAGGCCGGCCTTGTAGCCCCATACATGCGATCAATCTCTGGCTTCAGTCACTCCCTACAACTGTGCACATCCAACTTTATGTTTTATGAATCAGGCAACAAGAGCTTCATTTGGGCAAGTTCAGTTCAGATGATACCTTGGTGGTATATGTTTGTGTTCAATCTTTATTAAGGTTCAGTAACATACTAAAATCTTTTTTCAAAAGAAGTGTAGTTATTCATACAGGATGGCACAGATTTCCTCCAAAATCCTAAGTCTTCACTGTGATACAGCTTGAAAGATCTGTCAAAAGCTCCAGATAATATCTCTGTTTATGCATCCAGAACCACAACTTCTGGTGGAGCCTTAGAACCAAGTAGTATAGAGCTTGGATGGTGGCATGGACATGTCACCTACCCTTCTCATGTGCCAGTCCCATTCAAAGCTAGTGGCTATTTAAGGTATTCATTAAATAGGTCAGAACATCACAGCCAAAAGAGGAACATATTGTCTCTTAAATCCACAAAGATCTACTTAATATTACCTTCTTTTTTGTTTTGATTGTACAAGGGGTGAGTATAACAACATATCGGGCATTATGGACTAGGTTTCCCAACATATCTGAAGAAACTGTAGTTGAATGTTTCCCTGGGGTGAAAAGGCCAGGGAAATTTGTTGGATGTATTTGTTTGATGTATTTGTCAGTATCTGAAAAACAAATATCTTACCAATATGTAACAAGAGTTGCTACTTTCTGCTGTGTCCAGTCACCATAAAAATGCCATACATCATTATTCTTTTATGTGAAAAAGATCATTATTCTCTCATGAGACTATTATTATCTCATGGTTTCTATATTACTAAACTATTATATATGATGTAGAATTGATGTGCTTAAGGTAGCAAAGTGAAGATATATTACTGTCCTTGCCAACTGATAGAAAATTGCTTTTGAGAGACTTTAAAAAAGATATAGATGGAAAAAAGCATTTTCTGTATCAGTAGGTTCACACCAGTTTTCTAGGAGGTGTGTTAGTTTACTCCAGCAATGAAACTACTGCTGAAATAATAGCTATTATTAGACTTGTGAAATTTAAAGTGATCCATGTTCATTCTCCAATATACATCTGTCTTCTACTTAGGCAGAGGAGATGATTTAAATGGGAGGTTTGATATCAATCTCCACCTCTAAATATTTCAGGTGCTGGGTGATGGCACTAAACTCTGTAATTCTTTTGGGAATGTAATACTGATTTTTTACTTAATATTTTTCCAATTAGAAGTAGTCCACTTGACCTTTTCTACAATAACCTCCTTTACTTCAAAGGTCATGGGACCAATATGAGAATTTTTGTCAGATATTAAATATATCTGTACCAATTATTTATCTTGGAATTTGAAAAATAAATGTTGAGTGGGTTTAGAAACTCACTGGGCCTACCAAAGGTTGACCTGAGTTAAAACTCCATTAATAAACTGAGCTCTATAAGCTGTCCTCTGACTAATGGATCACAGTGACATTTTGGGTCTCTCAGAATTAGTACCAACTCAGGGACAGTGTCCAGTTATCCTTGAAATATCTGATTAACAAACTGCTATCATGCTATTAAAAAGTGTTGTAGAAAGCTGAAGATTAACAATATATGCATTTGGCAGTGAAGCAGGGTTGTTCATTAAGGGGAATTAATCTCCCTTTCATTCAAGGGGTTGTAGGTATTCAAACTGACACAAGTCTGGGTTGGAGGGGCTATGATGTGTTTTCTGTTTCATATTTCTCTTCACTTAACAGAGAACTCTTGTGCTTTCACCAATCAAACAAATATTTAAGATGCTGCTATTTCACTTCTAGGAATTCCATGATAAATTAGTCAATACCATGGTCTCCGCAGTCAGATAATTCTTACTGCTACTTTGAGGCAGCTGTCCGCTGTGGTTCTCAGATCTTCTTTTTCAGTGGTAATTAAATGATGCCACCTTTCTTTATTATCCTAACATCCAATTAATTCTGTCATATGTAAGCCTCCTAGCTCTTAATGTGACTTCTACCTTATGAAGAAGTGTCCACAAAACTCTACAAGGGTGATGTAGCTTCTCTCACAGATTTGGTTATTATTGTTGTGGGGAGGCTATGTGGTCTGGCCATATGATATGAATCGTCTTCCTATTTTTTAAACACATCCTTCTATAGTATAGAAAGACAGTTCTGATATTCCAAATTCATTTATTCTAGTCTATATTTTAGTCCATATTTCATGTAGTGGACACATTGTTAGAGCCTTTAACATTTTAAGAAATCATAATTATTTCACATCCTTAATAACCATTCTTAAACATAAATATAAAAAAGTACACTGTTCCTTTCCTTTTCCCATAGTTTTTACAGGAAAAAAGTGAACAACAAAGTATAAGAACAAGTGTCCCCAAAGCAAAAATAAATTAAAGAAAAAATAAAGCATTAGAAAACATGGAGATATACTTTGTGTAAAAGGAAATTAGGGAGGAGAGGGAAGTAGGTAAAGGGAGATGAGGGAAAGGCATGAAAAATAGAACTAAGATCTTTATATACACATATCAAGGAGACATGTGACCATTATGTACTGCACATGGCTAGTATTAAGAAAGAGCAAAAAAAGAAAATATATATTAAATACAAGTGTTGTGATATCTGCAACTTATTTTGAAAAGCTTCTGCAGAATAAAAAGAGAAGAGAGATAATGAAGAAGTGTTCCAACAACTTGTCACTTGTAATTTTTATTTCAGAGAAGATCTTGTTAGTTTATAATAGTTTTAGTGAGAATTCAGTAACATTACTCAATCAGGAAAGCCAACATCTAAGATGTAAATGTTATTTTGTTTGTAGTTTTTATTTTGTAAAGTGTTCTCCTTTGCTTTTTAAACATATCAGGTGGAAACTGATGAGTATCTGAATAGCTAAGATGTCTAAGATTATCTCGGTGAAACTAGCACCGGAGAAAGTAAAATTTAAAAACACAAGTTAAATTTTACTAAGAATAAAAAATATATGGGAAAAAATAAGCAGCAGTGATAACAGATGCTTTAACTAATAATGAGCATTTTGAGAATTTATTATATTCATGGAATTGTGCGGAAGACCCTGTAGTAAGAACATCTTTAATATTTAATATCTGAGATTATTCCATTGGAAATTTGCTGATCCTGAGTGTGTAGACTGTTTTACTTCTCTCTTTCTTTTAATTTAATAGGCTTCTTTAATTTTTATTTTAATTTTACAGATTTATGAAGTGCAGTGTCAAAATTCAATATGTATATACAATGTGTAATGGTCATATCAGAGTAGTTAATATTTTCCTTCTCTTATTCATCATTTAATTTTATTAATATATAATAATTTTATATATATGTATGAAGCACAGTGTGTTGTTTCAATGTATGTGCAGAATATGTATGGATCAAATTAAGATAATTTGCATTTCCATGTCATGATTATTTTGTGCTTTATGAGCCATTGAGCTTCTTACTTCCAGTCACTCATAAAATATGTAATTGATTAAATTATAATCACTTTTTTGCAAGGAAAAAGCATATCTTATTATGTCTATCTGTGTCTTAGTACTCACTATTTTATCTCCTTCTATCCCATGTTTCTTCAATCTTTACAATCTCTAGTAATTACTATTACATTTTGTGTTTGACTTTCCCTTTTAATATCTACATATGAAACAGAATGTATAGTATTTGCATTTTCTTAAGTTATTGCAGTAAACATAATATCTTCTCATTACATCCTTTTTGCCTATAAAGAACAGCACATCATTTTTCTCATGGCTATTAATATTCCATTGTGTTTATGGACCATATTATCTTTATCTATTCATAGATTGATCATCATCTAGAATAATATTATATCTTGCTACTGTGAATAATGCAACATAAAAGTTATGTGCAGCTATCTCTTTGATATATTCATATTTCCCTTGAGACTCCAGTAAAACATAATAGTTGTAGCTTTAGCTGTGTTACTCTGTTTTGTTTTGGTTTTGCTCTTTTTGAGACAGAATCTCACTATGCAGTTCAGGCTGTCCTTGAACTCACAGCAATCCTCCTGCCTCAGTCTCCCAAGTTCTGGGATTACAGGTATGTGCCGCCTTGCTCAATTTAAAGAGTCAGTTTTTGAGGAACTTTCATATTGCTCACAGAACCAAAAGAGGAAAAAAAATACTGAGTGAAAAGCACATAGCTATTGGTATCACTGTGTAAAACATACTAAAAATCTACAATAAAACCAGCATGGTATTTCCATAAAAATAGATAAATAGATTAAAGGAAATCAAATGGAGTAAACAGAAATAATTCCATGCATTTACAAACATCTGAATCTTGACAAAGACAACAGAACTGTGAATTAGTGAAATGTTGTTTTCTCCAGTACATTGTGCGAGAAAAACTATATATGAAGTGCAAAAGATTGAAACTTGACTCTCACCTGTTTTTTCCTTGTTTCTTTGAGCTATTTTCCTGCCTGTTATGATTGATATATTGTGTTAATTTAAGAAGTTGAGAAGTTTGACTAAGAGACTCAGCAGGGAGCCAGGATCTTTACTTTGTAAACATCCTCATCTTGTATAAGAAGAGGGCATGGAGAATTTGTGAGTGCCCTGGGGGTTTGGGTGTGGCCTGTGTACAATATAAGGGAGCAAAGGGGGTCTTTCTCTTACCCTGTTTTGCTCTGGCTGCTTTTGCTGGCTGCTGCCTTGAGGTGTTTGTCCTGCCACCATGCCGCCCTGCCTTGGAGCCAACTGATTATGTTCTGCAACCTCCACAAATAGTAAGCTAAATAAACTTTTCTTTCTTTCATTGTGGGTGTCAGCTATTTTGTACAAGCAATGAGAGGAAAATAACCATGACAATGTCTCTTTATCATTTTTTCTTCTTTTGGAGTTCTCACTCTCTGCATAATGGCAGACTTGAAAATTTCCCATGGGTTTCTGAGGTTTTGGTTTTTTCTTTACTTATTTTTTTTTCAATTCTCAAATGGATATTTCTGAGTCACCTGTCTTCAAATTCACTGATACTTCTTTTTCTGAAATCTACTCTTTTACCTCTTGCACTCTTTATTTCAATTACTATATTTTTCAAGTCCAGAATTTCTGTTTAGTGCTTGTCTGCAGTTCATATATATTTTAATATACTTTATGAGAATTAATTTTCATAATTTCATAGTTTCTTAAATATGATTTCCTTTAGTGTTTTGACCATATTTAATATAATTTATTTAAATTATTTGGTGCTAGGTTTGGTGGCACATACCTGTATTAATAGTAATGGTGGCAGAAGGATTACCATGAGTTCAAGTGAGTTTAATGCCAGCCTGGTCTATATTGTAAAAGTCTGTCTCAGTAAAACAAAAAACTGGGCCAGGGATATAGTTCAGCAGCTCAGTGCCTGCCTGGTAAATGTGAGATCATGAGTTCAATTCCCTATACCTAAAATAAATAAATATGTAGTTCCTGATGAGTTGACATTCTGGCTACACTAGAAGCAGTCAATGCCAATTGCTTTATTTCCTGCTTTGTGAACCATACTTTATTGTTTCTTTGCATTCTTATAATTTTATGTTGAATACTCCCAATAATATAATCTGGTAACTATGAGAATCAACCCACCCACACCCAAAGTTTGATATTATTGCTCTTGTGCTTGTTGCTATTATTTGTTCAGTGACTTTTCTGACTCACTCTGTGAAATCAGTGTTTCCTGTCATATGTGGCACTGAAATCTCTGCTGATTGGTTTAGTGTTTAGTTAATGACTAGACAGAAAGATCCTGTGATGCCAACAACCAATGAGTCTCTCAGTCTTTGCCAACCATCTCAATGTACAACTAGAACAGACTCTTAACAGACAGGCAGCTTTTAGTTCCTTCTTGTATAGATCTTCAGGATCATCGAGTTATAAGAACTCAGGGCCTATTTGTATCTTTCTTGAATATGTGCCCTCTCCCAAGTATGAATATAGCACAACATACTGGCTTTCTAGATTCAAAAGAACACATCAAATCTTTTAATTCCTCCTATGAACTTTACATTTTCAATTTTCCTTTCTGTTTAGCTTATATGAAGCTGCATTGTGGTTGTTTTCTTTTCTTGTCTTTTTCAGAAAACACCATCAGGGGAAGGGCTGTTCACACTAAATGAGCTTTATGTCTAGTGATGAAGAGCCTTTCCAGTTAGTTTTCAGGGAACAACCACCAGGTCAAAAGCCAACAATTTTCTATAAATGAGGCTTTGAAAGAGTTCCGTTCCTGCCTGCCCCACTTTACTGACTTGTAAGTAGCTGTCTTTCCTCATGATTGCACAGTATTGGTTACATGGTATTGTGGACTCAGCTGAGAGAAAGGTAGGAATACAACTTATAATATCATGAAGTTCACTCCTTTTGAATCAACATTTCATAGTGTGCTACAGGCTTTTATTTAATTTCCATAATTAATTCCTAGGATTTTTTCTAATTTTCTTGTGCTTTTATGTAGGTAAAGATTTTCAGAGGATTACTTATCTATTATTATTGACATTGCATTTCTTGAAAAATGTTCATTAAAAATAAATAGTTGGCAGGTTTTTGTCATCTTGCTCACAGTTATCTCAATTGCACCTTTGCCTTAACTGGTCTGACATTGCTTTTATCTCACAGAAAATGAAATACAAAATTTCTCTTGAATTGTACTATTAGTCAGTGACCTGGGTAAATATGATTCATTTTCTTCAGTGAAGATTTAAGATTTAAAATATCACAGAAAATAAAAAGAATTATTCTGTGCCTCTGGCCTTGTTCAGATTTATCAATTTGAGCCCTTTCCAAAAGTGTGCTGGCCAGCTCCATGAGGCTCCAGAAGGTATCTCACAGGGACTTCTGCAGACATTCCAAAGGATGAAAAAGCAGCCACAATGTCCAAAGTAGCTGCCACCTCTACTGTTTCTTAGTTTCCAGCAGAGGCTCCATTTGATTATTACATCCACTGTGACCTGGCCTCCATATAGCAAGTTGGAGTTACATTCTACAATATTGTTTAAACAGTTTTCAACATGAGTGATGAATATCTTGTGAGGCAAATGTGTCAGCATATACAGTCATGGATATTTTTAATATAAATAATTTATTCAATGCATAAATTTCTTCTTGTGTTTCTACTGTGTATGAATCAGTTTTTCATTGCAGGTTCAAATATACGACATACACAGTTTAAAGGAGGAGAAGTTTATTTCTGGCTCATGGGTACAGAGGTTTAACTCCATAGTTAGCTGTCTCCAAGGCAGAAACATTGCAGTATAAAGGCATGTTGGGGGAAAGTGACCTACCTCATGGCAGCCGGGAGGCAGAGCATAAAGAGCATAGCAGTGTGCGTGAACTTTTCAAAGAGAACCTGCCCTCCACTGAAATACCTTCTCCAGCAGAGCCATGTCTCCGAAGCTTTAGCTACAAATATTAGTTTATTGATACTCTAAGGAGTATAGCACCCCATGATCCGGTCTCCTCTCCCAGAGCCTCTACAGCTAGTCAGAAGAACAACTAAGATTAACTGATACACCGTGCATTTTCAGGCAGTGAAGCATTGCTTTTTTTTTTACCCCATGCTGCCCTTCACAATCACTGTCCTCTAGTTATGTAAAACAGTATGACTTCTGTTAATTCTACATTTTGCAACTACTGCTTCAGAGTTCAAAATTCCCTAGACATAACAAGAAAACATAATTCACACTGTGGGTGCTACTCAACATTTTTAAGTTAAAGAATTATAGTGTTTCATGCTTGTTGTACTTTCAGACATATACACAGTAGAAGTGTGTTATTTGATTATGCATTATAGCCAGTCAGTGGCCCCAGAGATCCAGCCACGACCATGGTGGAACCCAGGTGGCTGCACAAAGAAGCAATTCGCCTGCCCTCTTGGTAAGCACTTCTCTCCAGCGCGAGCCAGGAGGAGACCCAGTCAGCATCCCCTGTGATCCTACCAGTGTTCAGGCTGGGAATCAAACATCCCATCCCCTCTCCCGCCCTTAGCAGCACCTGGGGACAGAGGTCTGAGCATGTCTTGGGAGGATGACCGTATGCAATATAGCAAGTATGGAGGATTTCCTTCTATCTTCTGTTTAAAAGCAAATGTTGTTTTCACTGTTTTGTTTCATTATGATTAATTGTCTTACTCTATTCAATATTCTCTTTCAGTTGGTTTTATAATGTTCTGTCTTTGGTTTGATTTTGCTATACCTAATTGGCTAGACAACTACTGCGAAGATAGTGAGATGTACTACTCCCTATTGCTGTTATCCCGGTAACCTTCTGTGAAGCTCTGTACCAATTTCACCACATTGTCTCGATTGGCTTTGCTCTGTCTTGTTCTGTTGTATTTCTACTACCTTCAAAATTAAAAAAAAAAGTATGTATTATAGTAAATGTTAAGGTTTTATAAATTGAGACAAACAATAAAGTGGACATGAGTAATTTTCACTTAACAATCTGAAAATATTGATACAGAGTTTAATGACTACTTCTTTAATTCCTGTCTCTGCTATACTGCAATTCTAAAGTGTATTTAAGGCACTTGTGAAGTTACAATGGGTTTCTCTTTTAATTCTTTGCAAAAATTTTTCCAGGATTATACAGTCACCCAAGATGAAATAGCCTTAATAGCCTAATCGGATTCTTGGTAATATTTTACTTTAGTTTACACAGGGATTTTTGTGTGAATAAAACTTTTATTTGGCAAACAAGATTCTTCATATTTCTTTGTTTTCTAAAATGGTAAAAAGATTTAGCTGATGTTTAGATAGATCACTAAAAATGATTTTTCAAGCTAAAACAATGTGATATCTTGCACAGAACATTAAAAAAGTTTTAAAAATTGTGACATTGTCATTATAAAATACATATAATTTGCTTACTTAAATGAACAAATATCCATATCTATATTGGAATAAATTTGTTATTGAAATATATTTAAGTATAGTAATATTAACTCATATATCAATGAACTAATTGTTAATAGCATGTTATTGGTCATATTTTTAATTAAAATCTGGGGGCCAGAGACATAGCTCACTGGTTCAAATGCTATTTTGATAAATTATTTATTTAATTTATTTTTATTTTTTAATTTTTAATTTTTTTTATTTTGGTAAATTTTTACACTAACATTTGTAGAACAAATCTCAATCTGAAAAAGGAACAGGAAATTATAATTAACAGAATATGCAAAAAATTTTGCAAAAGTAAATTTTCCTGTACAGCTATATTGCTGAACAATCAAAAATATTCTCAAATATAAAAATATTGCTTAGATATAACATTATATCAATACCCAAAACAGAAATACAGTTCAAGAAGAGAAATGTGTGCATTTTTAACATGAATAAAAATATGTCCTTTGTATATGCTTAATTAAAGTACATTCATTACAAAAGTTTTATTTTGTAATTTAAAATATAAGACTTACTTTAAAATTTGAACAGTTACTATGTGTTATACCCTCTGGAGCTATGTAGATATACAACAAAAAATATTTATAAGTGAAGTTACAATTTAAGAAGTTGAGTAATTTGAAGATTTGTTTTTTAAGTACAGAAGTAATATTTTGGGGGATACTTTTACAGGTTACAAAGAAAAATTCCCTCAAATGCTTTAAGTTAAATTTATTTGAACTAGTCTAAACATTTTCCTCTGCTTATTTGTCTATTTTTCCTATTGCAGTCAGAATCGGGAATATTCAGTCATTAGGAAATAATCATCAACTATCTTGATTCTTGTCATATCTCATTGAATACGCACAATGATGTGGCTAGTATAATTTGTTATTTATAGTGACCTATGGAGGGATTTTTAAGAGTAAAGTGGCACATGTCAGAGACTTATCTAAGAAAAGATAAGACAAATGCATTATCTACTTTAACCCCTGTAAGGTATTAAATATCATGAAAAAGATAGCTTTATGTCTTTGGGACATCTGTTGATGAAAATTTCCAGAAACAAGATGCATGGTTTTTTTTTTCTTATAAGTTTGTATAATTGTGTATTAACAGCAGTATTAGCAGAATTATTAACAACCAGTATTAGTTCTGAGCTCAGAGCTTTAGTACATTACCTCATTTAATACAAGTTTATGGCTTAGCTAATATATTTAAAGATCAAATCAATTTGCAATGGGGGAAAATCTGAGATATTTATAACATTTTAATACGTACAGGAAAAGGTAGATCTGGGGTTCAAATGTTGAAGGCTGCCTGATACCTAAGCCCTGTTGTGTAGCCTACTGGGAATGTCATACATAATATCAGAGCTTGGAAAACACAATGTTGATCATTCTGGTACTGACTTGGAGCAACAGACAGCATTACAATGTATATTTTCCTGTTATAATAAAATGGTGTCTCAAAAGAGACCAAACAGAAATTACAGTTGTCAGCACATTTATGTTAGAAAATAAGCACAATCTAAGAAACGTTTTCTTACCCTTGCCATGATAAAATGAAAATTTGAGTATCGAGCACAGGAAAAATGCCTACTAAACATGCTGGATGGAAAATAGCTGGTTCAAAAACATGATTTATGGCAAATATTAAATAAATGCTGAAGCAGATATTTTATTTGACATTGAAAACTAACATTGAAAAATATCTACCAAATTTTGTGGATTTCTTTATTGCAAGCTCAAGACTCAGATTTCAACATAAAAACTGCTTTTTTAGAATGTGGATTTAAAATGAAAAAAAGCAGATTGTAAAGTCATCATACTGATTTGATACGGAATCATCTCCATACATGCTTGTTTAGGAGTTAAGAAGCTAGACACTTCTGGACACTGTTGAGGATATGATAAGTCATGATTAAGAGCAGCAAGCTCTTGTATAGAATAATAGAATGTCAGAAAGAAAAGAGACCTTGGACAGTCTTAATATCAGATACCTTTATTTACACACTGGAAAGCTAAAACCTATTGAATATGCTATTATGTATCCCATATAATACTGCTAGTTGCATCAAAGGCTAGTACAGAAATGTGAGTTACTTAGTCTATTAAATATGTTTTCTACTAAAGGATCTAGGCTCTAAATTTGACAGGTCTGGAGATCAGAGAGCTTTACTTCTTGGAAATTGAAACATTCAATGAGTACCTAATTTTCAGTCAAATGCTTGTCTACCAATTATTGATTACTTATCTAAACATGAGAGAACATATAATGATACCTGCAAGTTGTATTTCCACATAATCTTCTGGCTTTGAAATTTTCTGATTAGATCAAATGATACTGCACCATGTGAATGACACACATCAGTCTGCAGTCTTCACATTTCCTGGGATGCAAGTAGTGTGACAAACTAGCAGAGACTGCAGGCACCAGGCAGATAACTGAATGTAGTGTGCTGGTTTGGGCAAGAAAGGAACAGAGAGGATCAGAGACCCTACCTCGCCTAAATGGAGCAGTAATCAGCATTGGGCAGCATGAATTGTAGTTCCAATGTTGCAAAATCACTCCATGTTTCATAAAAATATTAAATATAAATTTTATCAATATATTTCCCAATATATAAATAGTAAAAACTAATTTTGAAATTTTATTCAAATAGTGGTATGCATTATCTAAGTACAGTATGTTTAAGGTCAGTCACACCTGAATAACTGGTTGTGAAATTTTGTTTAAACTCTGTAGATGAAACAAAACATATCTGTCTATATATGAAATATGGCCCAGAGGTGACCAGCTTATGAGTTGAGATTTAGCCATCTCAAATTTAGAGCCTAAACCAAAAACAGTCACCTATTTTTTCTATGGCTACTCCTGATTCTTGAAAATTTTTGCCACCTTTCTGTGCTTGCCAGATTGGACCACTTTACGAGTGACATTCGCTTGAATCAGGTCCCCATGTGTAAATCATTAGTAAGTGTATTTTCAGTCACTGATGGCCTGTATTCACCAGCGATCAGTAAGCCCTGGCCTACACCTCAGTAGTCTCATACTCAGCATCACAACAGTCTCAGGTTTATAACCTGATTCTACTGACTGAAAATATTTAGGAATCAGTTGAACAAAATTAGTCACCATTGCAAGGCCTCTCAAACACCAATAAAGTACAAATGTGCAAGTGTTGATGCTTTTTATCCTGACTGTTCTATCAAACACAAGTGTTGATTCTGTTTTATGTACTTGGTGCTTTATTTATTAGTTCATTTAATATTTAAAATGTCCTGTGAAGTATATTTTTAAAAGTTCAGGATTATAGGAAAGGAACTCAGTGCCCAGTGAGGACATAAAATTGTCCAAATATCTCATACAGTTGTTCTTTTTATGCTGACTGTTCTATCAAACACTTTTTAAAAATTTCTGCTACTTGAATTTGGTAAAAGTATACAATTTTGAAAATAACACCACAATTTGTGCCATAAACCTATCTATCACCTCCAAAAATGTTTTTTTTATTTCCTTGTTTATATTCATATAGTGACATGTAACAGGGATCTACCTTCGTAGAAAAATTTTAAGCATGCAGAACATTGTTACTAACTATAGGCACCATACAGCTCAGCAGGTCTCTAGCCTATATTCAACCTGGATGACAGAACGATTATACTTCTCAACTAATCAATCCCTATAGTATCCTCCTTCACCTCTAGTAGCTATTCTTTTCTCTGTTCCTATGCATTTGATTGTTTTAGATGAATTATGTGGGTGGTATTATGGAGGATTTTTCTGCATGTATGGCTTACTTAATTTAGCATAATGTCCTCCAGATTCATACACATTGCAAAAAAATAACAATTTTCTTCTCTTTTATCAGGCTAAATAAAATTCTCTGTGTGTGTGCATGTGTGTGTGTGTGTGTAAAATTTTTAAAACCAAGTGGAATTGCTGAATGATACTGTAATTTTATTTTTAATTACTTGAGGGACAGTTCTTTGTTTCTCATCTTGGTTTAACCAATTTGTGTATTCCCCTATATACATATGGAGTATAAAAAACTCCCTCCTTCACATTTTTATTCTGGGTTGTATATGGAGTCTAGAATTTCCTACATATAAGATTATGCTGGGCTGGTTATTTCACTCAGTCAGTAGCATAAGTGCTTGCCTTGCAAGCGTGAGATCATGAGTTTGATCCCCGGTACCAAAAGAAAAAAAAAGAAAAGATTATGTCATCTGCAAACATAATTTGATTTCTTCTTTCCTCGTTAGGACATTTTTATTTCTTTTATTACCTCATTATCCTAGCTAAAACTCCCAGCACTATTTTGAATAAAAGTGCTGAAGGTAGGAATCTTTGTCTGCCCAGGAAAAGCTGCCAAGGTCCCATCATTATGTTTACCATGAATTTTTCACATAAAAAATGGATAGAAATGATACAGAACTTCAAAAAAAGTAGGGAATTAACACTAGTTAATATGTTGCATATTGTTGTCTTAGAAGTTGTTCAGGTTACAAAATCTGGACACAAAAGTGATCAAACAGTGACAGCACTGTTTTTTGTTGTTTGTTTGTTTGTTTCGATGAACTAACATTGTCTCACAAGGGCCTTTTTGATGTATAGGATTGTACTATTGCTAGTTTGTTGAAGACTTTCATGAAAGTGTTGAATTTTGTCAAATGCTTTTTTGTGTGTCAAATAAAGGGACCATCCACATATTCTTTCTCCTTCACATTTTTTTATGTGCCACATGACGCTGATTGCTTTATCAAATCTTCCTTGAGTCCTTGTAACAAATACCATTTCTCATACTTTATAATCCATTTAGCACAAAATTTGGCTTACAAGGATTTTGTTGAGGATCTTTTCACAAAGGTGGATATACAGCTGCAATTTTCTTCTAGTGTTTATCCAGATGTGGTATCAGGGCAATATTGGCCTCACAGAATGGGTTAAAAGGTACTGGCACCTCTTTGATATTTTTGGAGAACTTTGAGGACAGATGCCAGTTCTTCAAATGTTCAGTAGGATGAATCAAAGCAATAGGTCTCAGGTTTCCTTTTACAGTAGATCTTTTTTTTTTTTTTTTTTGGTTATTGATGCAATATCCTCACTAGTTAAAAGTCTCTTTATGTTTTCTATTTCTTCATGATTTAGTTTTAGTAGTTTTCAAATCTTAAAATTTTGCCCATTTTACAATATTATCATTTGGTTAGCACACAGTTGTTGGCAGTACTGCTTTTGAAATCATTTTTTATCACATCACTAGAAATAGCCCTTTCATTTCTGATTTCAGTAGTTTCAATATTCTTTGATTTTTTTATTCTAATTTTGGAAAGATTAGTCCATTTTTTTTTTGTCTTTTTGAGACAGGGTCTCTCTATGCAGTTCAGGCTGGCCTTGAGCTCACTTTGCAGCCCAGGCTGGTCTCGAACTCGCAATGATCCTCCTGCCTCAGCCTCCTAAGTGTTGAGATTACAGGCATGAGTCACCACGCCCAGCTTTAAAACTAGTCCATTTTTGTAATCATTTTAGGAATCAACATTTGATTTGATTGCTTTGTTCTTTTCTTTTGTTTTTCTTATTTTGGTTCTAGTTTCTATGTTCTTTCTTTGCTAGATTTGCATTTCATTTATTCTTTTTCTAGTTTTTTTTTTTTTTCAAATGCTAGGGATTGAAGCAAGGTATTGTGTGTATGCTAGCAAGTAATGTGCCACTAAATGACATTCCCAGTTGTCTTGCTCACTACACTGTTAGGTTTTCAATTTAAGGTTAGTAATTTATAAGCATGAATTTCCCCTTAGCAGTTTTCACTCCACCTAATAAGTTTCAGCATACTGTCTTTTTGTTGTTATTGCTATTGTTTTTATTCATCTCTAACTTTTAAAATAATTTCCCTGATAGTTTCTTTTTGATCACCAAGATTTGATATGCCTAAGTAAAGGTGGATTCTAATTAGGTGCATCTACTTTTAAAACTTTTCCATTAGGCCTAACAGCTAAGTAATTCATCTAGGTAACATACCTTCATTATTCATTTTGAAATCCTTAAATTAAAATACTGATATGGAGTCAAGAAAGGGCTGTTAGATGAAAGACAGAAATAACTAACGTCTTTTCATTTAACCATCATATATTCTTATGTCAGGAGGAAAAAGAGAAATGAATACAGATTCAAGTTTGTGCTCAGATGCATGTGGATTCATGTATAGAAGAGCTACAAAAAATTCAAGGAATCAAATAAAACACATTTAAAGGAAAAATCAATATAAAGATAATTCATGACAATAACATTAATATAGTCAAGCTGTGAGACATTAGGGAAGTATTTTAATATATCCAGTTAAAAATTGAGGAACTGTACCATTTTATTTCTGGAGTTCCTTTGAGTTCTTTTCTGCCTAAATGATGCAATATCTGCATGTTTTTTATAACCAAGATTTCTGGAGGATTCAGTCTCCATCTTTTCATTTCTCCTTTTTTTCAAAATTCTGATTATTCTAATTTCCTTGCATGTGTGTACTTTTTATGAGTTACTTAAGCATCATTGAATAGATTGACTAAATAGATTGACTGAAGCATTACACACTGTATTAGTTTTACCAAATTTTTCTTGTGCTGACGAAACTTTATTTCTCATGAATTTTCATGCTTTGAATACTTACATTTGTTCAATTTAATTTTTACTAGCAATTGCTTTTTGTTCCACAGTCGTCATAATCTCAAACATACCCTGCACACAATCAACACGTATCGGTACTCCTCACAGTGCAGCAGGACAGCTCCACGCACTTGTTTCATGTGGACTTTTACTTATATCACTCATTTCCAAATGGTAGTAAAGCACCTAAACACATATTGCTCGCTACCATTTCATTCACTCCCAGGATTCTGAACGACATTCTCTCACAGAACTGAAGTTAATAAAATTTTGGTACATGTGCCTCTGAAGCAAGCATGTTCATATCCACCCAATGTATTCTACATAATCTCAAAAGCTTGCTACAAAAATACAGTTGTACAAGCTTGCTTTCTTGGGTCAACAACTTGTAAAATGCAATGTACTTGAGTTTATTTATATCATTTTGAAAGGATCAAAACAGAGTTCAAAAGCAAATTTTAAAAAGAGGGTTTTTGTTTGCTTTTTGTTTTTCAGTGGTAAAGGGGAATGGTGAAAGTTGAATTGCAGATTCATTTAGGCTTTATTAATTGAACAAGCTAAAACCACCATTCTATATCATGTCTTTATATAATCACATTCACAATATTTCATGAATACAGAGGACAAAGTTTCTGCCATCATAGAATCATAGTCTAACATGGAAGGCAAATGCATGTTTAAATTCATAAACATATAACTAATTTTATACACTTCAATAAGAAAAGTGTTAAAGAAAGCTCTAGAACTCAAAACTTTACCAAATGTATATATTCTGAGAAGTCTATGTGTTGTGGGAAAGTTTTACTTGATTATAAGACATATAAGCTGAAAAACAAGCAATGAATGAGAATAGAAGAAAGAAAGATAGCGAAGTAGGAAGTAGCAGACCATGAAAGAACACCTTAAGAGTTCTGAGGTAGGCAAGAGCACAGAATATTTGAGACTTAATGAAATGCAAGGTAGATAGAGTACAGAAATCAACAAGGGAGCACCATGGGCAGGGTCTTGGTTATTTTCTCTCACTGCTGGGACAAAATACCCAACACCCAAAATGAAGGAAGAAAAAGTATATTTAGCTTGCAGTTTTTGGAGGTTTTAGTCCATAATCAGCTTGTTTCAAGGCAGGGTGGCATGGCAACACTTCAAGGAAGCAGGCAAAGCAAAGAAGGGGAAACGGAGCCTCTTTTTCTCCCTTATAGTGTATGCAGGGCAATCCCCCACTCCAACTCCAGGGGGTGTAGCACTTACAAACTCTCTGTGCCCTCCTCTTGCAGAAGCTGAGGATATTTACAAAGTAAGGATACTGGTTCCCTGCTGAGTCTCTCAGTTAACGGCTAACATCAAATTGATACAATGTATCAACCATAACAAGAAGAGCATAGTTAAAATTTATATTGTCTAATATGAGACCTTGAAGGCCAAATAAAGGATGCTGATTTTATTGCAAGAAAAAATGAAAGACTTATTCCAGTATATGAATTGACACTATAGAACAGAAGTTCTGTGGAAAGTATTAAAGTATGAGCAATAAGTAATGATAGGAATGCCAGTTTTGAAGCCATTTCAGTAATCAAGCAAGAAATGAGAGTGGTTTAGAATACCTAAATTCTGAAGAACAGGTCAGACTAGAAATATTGAAGAGATAGATAAAGACTTGATATATATAAAAGGTCAGAGGGTTACTAAAAGTATGTATGAGACTCAGGATTTTGACTTGAACAATCACTGGCAATGATATTGTATAATAAAAGTAACTGTTATGGAAATCCAAGTTAGAATTGGGAGACAGAACAAGCTAATTTGGAAAAATATTTGAACTTTTAATAGTGTTGAGTGGAAATAAGAGGAAAAAATTAAATTAGAGAAATAAATTTTAGAAATTATAAGAGTTTGGGGCATGGACAACATTGCTAGGGAAAATACCTGGAATCTGAAGAGAAAAAAACAAAAGGGCAACATTTGAAGATTTAGGATTTAAAGCGCAGTGGAGGATATACATCAGCAGAAGAAGCTGATAATCAGTGAAAAAAACAGATGGAAAACTCTTACCTATCACATGAAGAAGAAAGCATTTATGGAGAAGGCAGCAACTAAATGTGTTGAAAGTTGTTAAGATACCATGGGGTTACATAGATGGGAGGGAGAAGGGTAAACTATGAGACTCGGTAATAGGCCTGATTAAGTTTATGAATCTAAAGTGGTAATACCTTCCATTAGGGCTAAAAGGAAATTAATAAATGGAAATTGTGACATAAACAAAACATTAAAAGTTGTAAAGTCAAGTCATATATTTCAGTATGAGATTTTATCTGTCTATTTATCCTTATGTATTTATACATGCATATATTTGTAGATATGGTAAAAGAAATAAACAATATATTCATGTCAAAGGAATGAAAAGATGACAGAAGAATTTAATAATGTTTCTTATTTGGCTTCCTAGAAAAAGTAGTTAGTGAAAGAAATAGGAGAGTTTGGAAAAAGGTTTACTTGAGAGAACATAAGAGTTCCAATCTACTGTCAACACCTATGTCAGTCTCTACAATCATGGAAATTTTCTAGTTTCCTTTCAGCCTAATCCTTTTGTAAAATAAATGCTGGAAAATTTGGAACTATCACAAATTTTATGACATACGTGAAACATGTATTCATGGTCTCCAGTTAGGCATTGTATATTGCGTAACTTACTAAATATAAAGATAATAAAGACTTACAAGTTTGATATCTCCACACATGTTTCCAGTTAAAATAAAACTTTATAGTCTTTAGTGATAGAAACTGTCTAGAGAGCTCCAGTGGGTCTTACTTCATAAGTATTTTTAAACTGCAAAATGAAGTTCTATCTAAAACAATTAATGATTGAATATAGATAACTTCTGATGTGCTTCCAGAATATTTCCTGTAAACCATGTTTCAGTTGAATTTATTCTATCCTTTCATGGTTGCTAATAAGACATCTCTTTGGCTGAGAATGGCTTCTGGCTCATCCAAGTAAACCTCACCTGCTGTGCCCCTGTAGACACAAAATGAGCCTTGTCATTCTATTCTTTTCAACAGAATATGACAAGCAAAGGACAAACCCAGCATGTAGAGTAGTAAAGCCAGCAGAGGGAGAGTTAAAGAGCTTACAGCTGCAGCATGAAGAGTTTTACTTCCTGAATATCCACATGACATTCCAAATTAAATGTTTTCATTTCTGTGGTTACTGACATTTTAATGACCCTTCTTGATGCCCCAACTCTCTTATGACATGGTAGAAGTCAAAAGAACCATCAATTCATAGGGTCATTTTTTTAAGAACACAAAATATGCAGCAGTTTTTTCAGTCCAAAGCTATTAGCAGTGGCTGGGCTAAGTTAGCCAGTCATGAAACTGCACATATATCTTGCTAACATATTCAAAACCTGGAATTACAATATATTTTAAAAGCCACTTTTCTCAAGAAGGATTTCATTTATGGCACTGATCTCAAAGCCATGTTAGAAAATTATGAAATCCTATTCTGAAAAAAAATTCTGAGGAAATGAATGACTTCAGGAGCCTAAAGAATGTTCTGGCTTTGAATACGCCAGGGTGGGGGGGAAGCAAGCAAAAATACAAAGAAAATGGTCAAGAGGAAAATTCATAAAATTCCGAAAACAAAGTTCTACTAATTTTCAATGATAAGCCTTTTCCATTTGTACACAAGTAGTTCATTCTCCAATACTGAAGCACTTTAGGAAAGCACTGGTCATTTAGTTTATCCTCAATCTCAGACTCAACTAACCAAATGCTTCCCAGTAACCTGTTGCCATTGTAATGGTTGATACATGTGTCAACATGAGAAGTTTAAAAGTTTAACTAAGCAACTCAGCAAGGGGCTATGGTCTTCACTTTATAAACATACACATCTTGTGCAGGAGGGTGGCAAAAGATTGTGTGTTATACTTGCCCTAGGGGCCTGTAGACTGCTTACAGTATAAGGGCAGAAAAGAGGCTTGTGCTCAACCTTTTTACTCTTGTTGCTTTGCTGATTTCTGGCACCTTGAAGTGTTGCCCCTGTGCTATGCCATGCCTTGAAGTCAGCTGATTATGGAATGAAACCTCCATAAACTGTGAGCTAAATAAATCTTCCCTTCCTTAATTTTGGGTATGAGGTATTTTGTCTCAGCAAGAAGAAAAAGTACCCAAGACAAAATGTGGTAACAGAAAAATAGGGTCATTGCTGTGACTATACCTGACCATGTGTTTCAAAAGCCTTTCAGAATGTCTTGTGGGAAAAGTTTAGAAAGGTTCAGAGATCTTGCCTGAAAGAGAGCTGGATTGCCTTAGACTGTTCATTATGATAAATTCTGATCAGAGCTCAGAATACCGGAAAACTGGTACAGGCCAGGCTCAGAATGTTTGTGCTGGTAAGAAGGATTGCATTTGTTGTTGGACTCCAGATGATGTGTGTTACAGTTCAGAAGAAAGTCTGTCTGCAGTTTGCTCATGTCCAGAGACTTTGCCTGAGACTAAGATTAAGTGTGGTGAACTAATTAATCTGGATAAGAAATTTCAAAGCAGTGAATGTTGAGGATGTGGCATAGCTATTGTTGGGGACTTTTAACCAGAGTTTTGTTGAGAAACAAGAGCACAGAGCCAAGCAGAATGGTCTAAAACATTGTGAGTTAAGTCCAAAGGTAAGCTCCAGTAAAGCTGTGGACTAATCCAGAAGCGCAATGAAGACCCTATAAGTTTGGAAAAGTCAAGAACATTTATTGTCTGATGAAACCTGTAAGGATGGAGCAGAGAAGGTCCTGAAGAAAAACCATGGGAGCTACAACCAACACAAGTGCCATAGGAATGGAGCTACTCAAGTCCTTTGGAGCTCACAGCTTGCCATAGGTTACCTGAGATGTTCGTCCTGATGGATTTTGGACTTGCTTTAATCCCCTTCTTTTGTATTCCCGTTTGTAACTTTTGGAATGAAAATGTTTATCATGTGCCATTGAATGTGTAAGTGTTGTAACTTTGTTTTCATTTGTACAGGGGCTTGTAGTTAAGAGTTTGGCTTACATTTGGAGGAGACATGAGACTTGGACTTTTGAGCAATGCTGAAAATGTTAGGACTTTGACAACTTTTAGACATGGAGTAAATGACTTTTACATGAAGGAATGTGAATCTTTGGGCGGGGGGGGGGGCACACCAGGCAAAAGGCTGTGATTCTGATGTAATATAATGTGTATAGACTTAATACTGGTTCTTAAGGATTGTTAAACTGTGTTACAATGTTCCACTTGTGAAATTATAAGAATAAGCCTGTCTTTGTATCTGGAAACAAGTTTAAATAAATGTGTCTGGTTGCCAGTTTGACAAGGAGTAGACTGTAAGGATTGATACATTGTGTCAACTTGAGAAGTTTAGAAGTTTAACAAAGTGACTCAACAGGGAGCCAGGGTCCTCACTTTGTAAACATCCTTGTCCTGTGCAAGAGGAGGACTTGGAGATGGTGTGAGTTCTACAACCACCCTCAGGGAGGAAAGTAACATTGCTCACACCCATTTATTGCTTTTGCTACTTCTGCAGCCACAGTCATGCCATGCCAGATCTGTCATGCCAGATCATGTCAGATTAAGGACTGAAGCCACCAAAAAATCCTCTAAGCTAAATAAACCTTTCCTTCCTTAATTTTGGATGTTGAGTATTTTGTCCCAGCAAGGAGAGAAAACCAGTATTGTCTGTGGGTCAAAATTTTGCTTAAGTATAAATACAAAATTGGAGAGATAAATCTAAGACTGGTTCTTTTTGGGGTTCCTAATACCACTGAAAAATTAAAGAAGAATAAAAACATTTGGTAAGCTAAAGTTAGGAATCAATTACAAGGAAAAAAGTGAACTAAAATTTAGCAATTAAAATTGGGAATCAAATGAAAAGAAGTAATTTGGAGTATGTTTGGCTGAAATACTAGAGATTTATTAATAATTTTTCAATCTATTCAAAATTTTTATAGAAATCCCACTATAGATCAGTCACTGTTCTCATCACTAAGGATTTTTTTTTATTTTGAAGAGAATAAAACCAAATGAGAAAACAAAATAGTCAATCAAAACAAAAGAATAAACATTGTACACGACTTAAAAACAAAATACCAGGAGATCAACAATGGCTACCATAATGCCTCTTGTTTTCTTCAAAAGAATTGCCCATATCATCAGGCATAATAAAATTGAACAAAACAGTACAGAACAAAACCAATAAAAACAAAACATTGGAGACATTATAGGCCTTCATAAGAAGATAATAGCCAAACTAGAATGGGTATCATAGTGTATCTTATTGTCTTCAAAGTAGTTGCCTATACCATCAGACTTTATACTATCAAACAAAACAGAATAGAATAAAATCAGTCAAAACAAAACAGTGAAAGCAATATATGGCTTCAAATAAAATTAACAGGAAATCAAAAATAGTTACCATAATACATCCTGCTATCTTTGAAATAGCTGTCCATGTCATCAAATCTAATACAAGCAGATAAACTGAAACGGAATAAAACCCAACTAAACAGAACGATGAAAACAATATAGGTTTCAAATCATGATAATAGATTAACAATGGCCACTGTAGTTTTTATATTAGAGAGGCATCCTAAGTGATTCTGAACCTTTCTACCCCTGAGCATGATCTCATATATCCATTTACCTACAAGAGCCTCAAGATTTTATTTATTTAGAGCAGAGTAGTTTTCTATTGTATAAAAGTGTCATGGCTTCCTAACCAATCTGCAGCTGATGGGTGAGCTACTCCTCCTTTTTTCTGGTTCCCGGTCACATAGAGCATTGTTTTCTCATCTTTGACTTTCAGTCTATAAACCCCCTCTCAGGTTAAATGTATTTTTTATATAAAGCATATTGGTGGATCCTATCTCTTGATCAACTCTGCCTGTGTTCCTTTTTATTGGTGAATTGAGGTCATTTGTATCAGTGATTACAGCCAACTTTCTCTGCCTCATGCTTCTTCTGCCATTGCCATTTTTCTGCCCTTGATTGTCTACATTTACCCTTCATTCCAACATCTGCCCTGTTCAGTAAGCCTCCTCTGCCACTGTTCCTGAAACCATGGTCTTTTTTTTCTCTCTCTCTAGAATGTCCTTCAGTATTTTTTGTAGGTTTGGATTGGTGGTCATGAACTCCTCCAGTTCCTCTTTGTCATGGAAGCACCTTGTTTCTCAATTAATTTTGAAAGATAGTTTTGCAGGGTACATCCATCTGGGCTGGAGGTTATTTTATTTCAGGATATGGAATACTTCACTCCAAGCTCTTCTTGATTTGATTGTTTGTGTCAAAAAGTCTGTTGTGATTCTGATGGGTTTTCCTTTATAAGTGATCTGTTTCTTTTCTTTTTTTTTTTTTTTTGTATTGGGGATCAAACTCATGACCTTGCACTTGCCAGGCAGGCGTTTATGCTGCTGAGCTAAATCCCCTGGCCCGATCTCTTTCTTTTCTCTGACAGCTTTTAATATTCTGTCTCGTGTTGAAATTTTGTGATCTTTATTATATGTCTGGGTGTAGATCTATTTTGGTTATAGCTGCCTGGAGTTGTTGGCCTTACCTATCTGAATATCATTTCCTTTTCCTATGCTTGGAAAGTTTTCTTTAATTATTTCTGTAAATAGCCTTTGTGTTGCATTTGTGTTTACCCCTGCTTTTTCACTCACATTTTTTATTCTTAAGTTATAGATCCTCTTGTCATTGGCTAGCCTTTGTATTGTTACTTCCTGGTTCCTTGTTATTTTTAACAGATCTTTCTTTTCAGGATCACTAGCTGAAAACCTGTCTTCAAGGTTTGATAGTCTATCTTTCGTTTCTTTCAAGCAGTTTCGCCAGCTTTCAATGGAGTTTTTAATTTCCTGGTAATCTCTTTGAATCTTTTTTATATTCTTCATTGAAGGTTTCCCTCATTTTTCTATGTTCCTCTATTCTTCCATCTGAGTTTTCTTATAGGTGCTTAGCAAAACTTTTATTATGTTTTTCATTTAATCTTTTACCTGGGATAGTTTTTCTGTTCTAAGTCACTTAATAGCTTCTTAAAAGTTGTTTATTTCAGTTGCTGTTGCTTCAGAAACTGCAGGTGTGAGATTCCTGATCTCTTCCATATTTATACCTCCTGGACCAGTACTGCTTCAGTAGGCAGCCAGAGATTGCCTTTTGCTTATTCCTCTTGTCACGTTCCTAGTTTGTTCTGGACAAGTAGGTAATGGGGTCCCTGGCACTTCTTGTGTTGTCTATAATTTTCTGAAGCAAGATTGTTTGCTTTCTCTAGCCATGCTAACTAAGGATATCTGATGGTGATCGCTGGATGTGCTGGTATAGGGTTGTTTGTTGCTTTTCCCAGCCTGCTGATGGCTACTGGAGTGCAAGCAGGGGTAGGGCAGGCTACCTCCTCCCTCCCCAGCTGGTTAGCAGCAGGGAGCCATCACCAGGTAAAGTATGCACAGGACAGGCAGGTTAAGGTACCTAAAGTACATGCAGGGTGGGTGGAGCTGGTTGGGGATAGCTTAGGGAAACCTCAGCAATGGCTGTTAAACTGCATGCAGGGGTGGGACTCAGGTGCAACCAATTTCCACCAGTTTGTTCCTAACTAGGAGTGGCTGAATGAAGCTGGCTGCAATTCTGGCTCTGGGCTTATCTTGCCTGACTCCAAAATGGAGCCTGCTCAATCACCCACTCCTGTGAGAGGACTGAGTGCTCCACACTCACCACCAGCCAGCACAGTTCTCTGATCCACTGTTCCCATCTGCCACTGCGTCTCCCCAACAAGGCCTTTGGGCTAGTCAGCCACCAGCTTCACTGTGACCGTGTGTCACCAGGTTCCAACAGTGCTTCTCCCACAGTGGGTCCGGCTCTGGGTGAAGGCACACTAGCTACCAACTTCTTCTGTTTAAGTTTTTCTTTTTTTAATATATTCTGTCTGTGGGCCTCAATTCTCACTTTAGTTTCTTCCAGGGTCAAGGGGACCTCTTCTTTCCTTCTTGTCTTCTCCAGATTGCTATATTCCAGCATCTGGGCTGTTTCTCTCAGTGAGGCTGTTTACTCTGCTGCAGACTGTTCCACCATCTTCCCAGACCTCCTAAGAATATTTTAGTGAAAAAATAAAATGAAATTTATATCTTTAAATTAAAGAGAAAAGGAAGATAATTTCCTACAGATATAAGTACGTCATATAACTATAAGAATGTGATAAATACAACAGAGTGTATCAAACATAAAATAAGAGAAAGTTTGCAATGTTTAACATGACAAAACCAGACTCTATGGAGTAATGACAGTTAAAGAAATGTCTGAAAAAATTGAGGTGATTAGCTGAAAAAAAATTGTCCCCAGAAGAATGAGCAGCCAACCTATATCTCAAAGCAAAAGCATGCCCTAGCCAAGAAAGATGGATGTGATTTTGTGTGGAATTAGCTTAAAAGTAATAGCATGTGTGAGGATTATCACAATTTACTGACTCATCTCATTTCTGAGAGGCTGGAGTATTTTTACCTTCAGCCATCTGTGTTAAGTCCCTTATGCCCTGAGAAGCTTTGTAGTCTCTGTCCCTGTTTGAGGCTCATATATTTTCATTCCCAATAAACAGTGGGCCTCTACCTTCAGCCAGTTGAAGGTCCACCAACTTACCAAACACATTTCTATAAAAGAGTGTATCCAGATAAATTCATTAAGTTTAGTATGCATGGTAAACACAATAAAACCCTGCAAAAGATATCCATATATCTTTGGGGGACCCTGTGAATTTGTTACTTGATCTGGCAAATGAGACTATAGAGTGATTAAATTGAGGTTCATAAGATGGAGGAACCATGCTGGATTATCTGAGTGGGCCAAATATAATCTTGAAGGATTTAAGCAAGAATGGCAGGAGGGTCACTGAGACAAAGGGAGATCTCAAATGCATGCTTTTGATTTTCAAGATGGTGCAAGGAATCAAGAACCAAGGAATTCAGACAGGCTGAAGAAGCAGGAAAAGGCAAAGCAATGGTTTTTCCCTTAGGAACTTGAGAAGGAATCTTGACAAAGACCTCTGACTTTGATATCTGTAAAGTGAAAAAGAATTAGGTTAAGACACTTTGCTGATTTTTTTTTTCAGCAGCAGCAGAGAACTAATATAGTATGTAGGATATCCAAATTAAATTGTCTTGGAAATACCAATCTCAGAATTTCTGTTAGTCCCACAGATAGGAAAGATTCTGAGCTCTCAGAATTTGGATGAATTCCAAAGACCAAAATGTTCTTGGTTGTTCCCTAACCCAAGAACAACCTAAAAGCTTATGAAGAACTTTCTCCAAATTTATCAGAAATCTGCAGTACCTCAAGTGCTACAAGGTTCGAAAGTCATGAACTTGATGATTGTGAGTATGAATATGTTGACCTTGACTGGCAGGAAGTGACAGTTATTCACATCATTGTTTTCTATATGCTGCACTGCTCTATTACCTTATAAAGGGGGATACTTTTCATTCTGAGTTAAAGAACTTGGAAGTGATGCCTTTATTTTTTCTACTTATATTTAAGACTTAAAGTTCTGGAATATGGATAATATTTTGAGGTCACTTGTATTCTCCTTTATGTTTTCAAGGTGAGATGCATCACTTTCGATTGAATAAAAAGAATTAATTCAACATATTTTTGTTTTAACCTTTTCAAAGATTGCATTTCTTTGAACAATCATATTGACTTTCAGTGGAATTCCCTAGACTCTTACAAAAATTAGTAAGACAATGAATGTTATGAGTTATCTAGAAGGAGTGTTCAGAGGTAGAATTGTAACTATTTGATATATAAGATGTCTTTAGGCCTTACACATGAAATACTCTAGGACTTATTTTGTGGGAGAGGAGACTTTGGATAGGTTACAGAGGTTTATACAATCTCATATTGTGAGGGACAGACACAGTGTCATACAGCTATGAGAATTCAGCTTCCTTAGTATCACCCTAGACTATATTCTAACAGATCATTTCTTTCCAAAATAAAAAAAATTAAAATGTACAGAAAAAAATAAAGAAGGTTTTCAATTCTTCATTATATTTTTTTCTTTTCTGATATTACAATCAATTCTCAATCACCAATAAACTACTACTTCACTAAGTCTAAATGTGTGAACAGGACCTGCTGGGTTAGCTGTTCCCAGTGAAATTATAACCCTGGATAAATAAGGAAACTGAAACAAAAAGAATTTAAATAAGCAACTTTTCCATGAATTTGAAAATTATGGCTTCCTTCAATTTTAGTTTCCTTGCTTCAAGTTTGAAATGTTTCTTCATCACTCAGCTATTATCAATATCAAGTAACAAAAGACCATTTACCTACTATACATATAGTTCTTAGTTTAATATAACCTATCTTTATGAAAAACTCTAAAATTATTTCACCTTGACTATCCATGATTATTCCTAGTCAGAGATTGATGAAATGTCTCAAATTTAAAGCAGACATCATTGGCCAGGCTTGATTATACTTATGAAATGCTAAGAATGATCATGTGTGTGTGTGTGTGTGTGTGTGTGTGTGTGTGTGTGTGCAAGCATGTATACACAAAAAAGGACATAGAAAATTAACCCTCACAAACATGGGTTTAAAACCAGGCAAGGCCTGTGGAAGAGCTAAGGAGTAGAATGCATGCTTAGGATGTGCAGTGCACCAGATTCTGTCACAGAAGAAGAGGGGAAAGAGGCAGAGGTGGAGGAGTAGAAGAAGGATAAAGAAAGGAAAAAGGGCAACAGAAAGGAAGGAAAGAGAAGAAGGAAGAGGAAAGGGAAGAGCAGAAGAGAGAATTATATATATATGAATGTATAAATTACTATATATATATATATATATCAGGAAACAAAGACATAATAAACCATGTCATATACAGTAAATTATATAATAAATTATATATATATATATATATATATATATATATATAAATGTTTCTCCTTACCAATTATTTATCTTGTATTTCTTGTGGGTTTTTTTAACCTCATTAAAATAAAACTGAGCTTTCAAAAGATTTTTGCCTGTTGTTTAGTAAAAACAAAATATAACTTCTCTTTAAGGTTATCTCATTTAGTATCCAGATTACAACAGGGAAATTTTCAAGGCATTTAATGATACAAAATATTTCATAATTTATGAATAAATAAATGAGACTTCCTGAGCGATTTAATCCAAATACCATTTGCCTTTTTTAGTGCATAAACAAGTGACTTAATTCAGAAGAAAATAAGGACTTTCAGGAAAGTTGACTTAGCTTGTAAAAGCATTAGATCTAGAGTCAAGTCAGAGAAGAAAACCCCCTGTCAAAGTTTCAATGCAGTTGAAAAGAAAAAAGAAGAATCACCAGGTCTTATAATTAAACCTACCACCAGAGTACAAATTCACACAACTTGCAAGTAGGAATCAAAATCCAAGCTCTGACATACTCAAGTAAAAATACATCTTTATTGGAATACAACTTGAGTTGCGTACTTGAATTGGAATATGTTTGTGAAAATTGTCAGAATCGAAATGAAATCACTTAAATCAATCTCATAACATGCACTCAAAAGGCCTTAACTCTCTCTCTCTCTCTCTCTCTCTCTCTCTCTCTCTCTCTCTCTCAAATGCCTACTACAGATATTCTCTGAAATTCCTACATGAGCAGAAAGGCCCCCACACACTTGAACAGTAAGGTGCTTCTCTTGGACGTGCATCTAAAGGCTTCCTGTTCAACCCTATTACTTCTGTAACCAAGGATAATCATATGAAATGCCTTATGTAGCTTTCTTCACTTTATCTTTAACATATTTTTCCTTTTCTGACCTATTTGAATATGCTTATAACATATCATAGCATGCATACCCCAGATTGCAACCTTATGTTCATTCCCAAATGAACTCATTATTTCTGAATAGGGCCTTTTTTCTTTTGTTATTTAGGTTGACACAATCCACTATTATAAAAACTGATTTAAAGTAACATTACATTTGGGTTATGTCTCACATCTGATTTTCCTGTTTGTTTCTGAAAAACAAATTGACATCCAAATTTCCATATGCAAATGTCAAGTGTAAGATACATTTTTGTAGTTACTAGTCATAGTAATAAACATTTCTCAATATCTATTGGTACACATAGAACAAACTTTTACTTGAATAGCAGGAAATGTGAAGAAAATGTACTGTCCTTAGAGAGATTCCAAACTGATCATTCACTGAATTTGTACTTTATTGCTTTCCCTGGGATATCAGCACTCTTTAGTTTACAGGGCCTTGAAAATTCTGAGAAAGATGAATTTTATTTGATTAATGCTGTAAAATGTCATTGCTGTTACATTTTTATGGTTGTATCCCTAGTCACTATTATAATTGAAGACAACAATTTCACACTGTGTCAATAACATTCTCAAATATGTAAGTTAACAATATAGTTTCATAAAATCTTGATAACTACAGAAAAATGTGTCTTTTTAAAGCTAGATGTTTAAAATCAAGGTACAGTGCAAGAAAAAAATGTATAAAACTAATGAAATCTTGACAATATGGCCTTATGACTCTAATGAAGATTGTAGGGGTACTATCAAAGAAAAACTTTTAGAAATTTTATTGTAATCAGACTTTTAAAGTTTCCTCCATCTCAATTCCTATATGTTGTACATTTCAAGCACTACTGTTACCTATATTTCTTGGATTTGCTTATTCTTCATTTCTGATTACAATATTTCAACTGAGGCATCCTTGCATTGTTGTTTGGAAAGAAGAGAACAAGAAAGGGGAAAAGGGAATCTCTTACTCCTTTTAATAACAAAATGAGGATTTTCTTTCTGTTTTCACTTAAAATGAAAAAATAAAAACAATGATATAGAATTTCAAAATAAAATGATAGATTAACAATGGTTAATATGTTAATGGTTATGATTAAAGTACTTGTTCAGATTATAAGATATAGGCATGAAAAAATGATCAAACAATGTAAGCACAAACTATTCTTTTTTATTCTAAATGGGAAAAAATGATAGTAGATTTCATAACTTTCATGTAATTGTAAATATTATTAATTATTGAACTGTCCAAGAAATTCTGTTGCTAATAGAACCACGCATAACATCAAAATTTGTATTGGTTAGGATTTTCCAGAAAACAGAAAAATAGGGAAATATGTAACTTAAAGAATTATACCTTGCTATTCTGGAAGCTTCATAAGTGAAAATTTACATGGGGTAGGTCAGTAAGCTAAAGATCCAAGGGAGAATTTTGTCCAATTGCTTCTTATTTGTGAGAAATCAAGCCTTGAACTTAGGAGACCCCATTTCTTCTTGTCCAAGGGAGTCTTAAGTCTTTTTACTGTTAAAGGCTTTGACTGATTTACCGAGATCTGTTCTCATTAGAGAGAATAATGTGCTTTCCTCAAAATCCACTGATTTAAATATTAGTATATCTAAAACATAAAACATCCATAATTATGTTTGATCAACCAGTTGACCACCATGGCCCAGCTAAATTAACTCATAAAATTTATTCTCCAAAACATTAATTTATGAAAACCAGTATTATCAATGAAGAAAGAATAAAGAGAAAACTACTTTTTTCTCAATGCAGAGCCACATACCCATTCATCCTCTCATCTCAGCTTGGTTACACATGTATTGTATTTGGGAGATTGCAGAATGCAACTTTATCAAGACCATTTTTTCTCAGAGCTAGGTACACACACACACACACACACACACACACACACACATCATACATGCATCCTAATATAAAAATATTACTTAAATTACAACAGTTTTAAGCAATAAATTATTGTTAAATATCACAATCCTCAGATGTTAGGGTAGTCACTGACTTCTTACAGGTGCAGCATTTATCATCTTTTATGTCCTAGGAGAAGAGTATTTTATTTTGCTTTTTCTCAGTTTCCTCTCATAATCAGCTTACCTTAGTACCCAGATATGGAATATTTTATGGACAGTTAAACACTTTTATTCTCTATAATCATATTTTTTTCTGAAATGGTGATGCTTTGCATTTAGATTTATGAGAATTCAAAAGTGGTACATTTTAAATTGTTTTTAAAAAATCACGTGTGTGTATCATTTGGATCCATCATCTGAAAAGACAAAAGCAATAGAACAATGGGGTCTTTGTGCAATATACAATTTGGATTTTCTGAGCTTTTTCAGTTCACTAAAAATAGTAAGAGATGGTAGTTATAAAGCAAAGATGGTAAATTTAGGGGTATTGGAGAAAAAGAGTAAAAAATATTATTCATGAAAGTCATATATAAAGTACCTAATGTCATGATTCAGCTTGAATTCTAACACTTAAGTTAACATCATACAATTTTCAGTTGAATCACTCATTTGGTGTACTTTCTTTGTCAAAAATCTGCAAGAAACATGAACAACTGTGTTCCAAATCAAGAATGCATATCTTGTTAGCAAAAATGATACATTAAAAACCTGGATATAAGTTAACCATTTACAACCCCAAAATAAGAAATCCAAAATTCTCCAAGAGCCAAAACTCTTGAACACTGATATGGCATCATAAGAAGAATATTAAAAGCTATAAAACTTTGTTTTATGCATAATGTTATTAAAAACCCTGTATAACATTACATTCTGATATAATTCTAAGATGCATATGAAGCATAAAAGTGAGTTTTGTGTTTATAGTTTGATCCCATCCTTCAAGGCGTCTCATTATGTATATGCAAACATTACAAATTTTTTTTATTTTAAAGACTATAAAGCAAAACAAAACAGAACAAAGAAAAGCAGAACTGAACAATGCAAGCAACACAGAACTTTACAACAAGACAACAGGGTGTCAACAGTGGCTACTGTAGTGTCTCCTGTTTTCTTTGAAATAGTTGACCATACTTTCATATACAGTAATACCAAACATAACAAAATAGTATACAGCCATTCAAAAGAATGAAAGCATTACAAGGTTTCAAAACCAGAAGTAGACAAGATGACTGATCAGTGAGCAACAAAATACAGAGCCTCCCAGGAGAAACAACTCATATACCAGAATAAAACACCCTGGCGAGACCCAGACAGAGGAATATGGATCCTCTTGACACGGGAAGAAATTAAAATGTAAAAAAGCTTGTCAAATACTTCAGGACTACAACTGAAATAGCTAAAAATTACAGGACACAGCGTTTTCATTAGGGGCAAACTGCCAAGTTTGCAACAGCCTGACTCTGTAGCAGCCAGCAGAGCCGCCCAAACTTGTTCCCTCTGCCACTCATGGGAAGCACAGCAGTGCTAAAGTTGGGGGTTGGTGGGCCCAATGGAGAGCGGAGCCAGCAAAAGGACATTCATTAATCCACTGTCCGTGCTGGGATTGAGATCCCCCCCCACAGGAGGGGTGCAATCAAATGGGCGACATGTTGGAATCTGGCAGGAGGAGCCTGAACTGGGAGCAACAGTGACTTCAGTTGATTGCTCCCTCCCCAGAGCAGATTCCTGGGATTTTCTTGGACTGGGCTGTGCCCCTGGCCGGGACCCAGTGAGCCGTCCCAAATTGATTCCCTGCACCTAGCAAGCACTAACTGGGGGAAGACCCCTGCAGTTTGGTTGGCCCAGTAGGGAGGGGCAGACATAGGCAGCCGCTGCTTGCATCTCAGTGACAAGAGCAGTTAGGAGAGGGCGGATGTCCCTTGCCAGCATGCTTCAGAGGAAAAGTGGCCAGCAGGGAGGAGGGCTGGGACCTGCACTGTAACCTGTGTGGAGGAAGCCAGGGCCATGACAGGAGAGAGAGGCAGGAAGAGGTCCCCAGCCCAGAACCCTGAGAGCCCTGATCCAGGAGAGGGAAAAACAAGGGAAACTGAGGGCAGTAAACATTAACATCAGACATGGCTTCAATGGACATTAAAAGATATCTGCAGGACCTTGTAGATGACTCAAACTGAAATATTAAATCAGGTAAAGCAAGATATGAGTAGAGTAATAAAAGAAATGCTCTCAGGGAGCATCTCTCAGGAAGATACAGATGGAAGAAAGGAGGAACACAAAAAAAGGAAAGAAACATTCGATAAAGAATATAAAGAAAATATAGAATACATGAAGCAGATTCAAAGAGACTACCAGGAAATTAAAAACTCCATTGAAAGCTGGCAAAATGCCTTAAAAGGAACTAAGGATAGACTATAAAAACTTGAAGACAAGTTTGCAATGTGTGATCATGAAAGGAAAGATCTCTTAAAAATAACAAGGAAACAGGCAGTAACAATACAAAGGCTACAAGATGACAAGAGAATCTACAATTTAAGAATAAGAAATGTGAACAAAGAAGCAGGAATACATAGAGGTGAATTACAAAGGCTATTAACAAAAATAATTAAGGAAAACCTCCCAAGCATGGGAAAAGAAAATGACATTCAATTATGTGAGCATGCAGAACTCTAGCTACCTGCAACCAAAACAGATCTACACCCAGACATATAATAATCAAGATACCAGAAATTCAATTTAAAAAAAGAATATTAAAAGCTATCAGAGAAAAGAAACAGATTACCTATAAAGGTAAGCCCATCAGAATCACAGCTGACTTCTTAACACAGACCATCAGATCAAGAAGAGCTTGGAGTGCAGTCTTCCAAGCCATGAAAGCAAATAACCTCCAGCCCAGATTGAAGTACCCTGCAAAACTGTCACTAGAAATTAATGGAGAAACAAGATGCTTCCATGACAAAGAGGAACTGGGCGAGTTTGTGACCATCAATCCAACCCTACAGAGAATACTGAAGGACATTCTAGAGAGAGAGGAAAAAAGTACCAGGATTTTAGGAACAGTGGCAGAAAGGCCTCAATGAGTGGGGCAGGCAGTAGAATGAAGGAGAAAAGTAGACAAACAGGCAGAAAAGTAGCATAGCAGAAATGAGGCAGAGAAGAATAACTAGAATCTCTAACACATATGGCCTTGATACACTGCATTATTAATAGTGCACCAGGATTTAAAACCCACATTACTCACACTACTCTGCTTAGATGTATTATATTCTGTTCCAGTCATTCTACCTGCACTAGATTTGAGGGCACAAACAGTAATCCCGAAAATAACAGGATATAGCAAGGTAATCATCCTTAATTTCCTATTAAGTTAATCTAAAGCTCTTTAAAACCTACACTGTTTTACCATGACTGATTGTAATCGAATCTGGTTTGTTGGATCACTGTTTTGTATTGATAGATTTTATTCAAAGCTGTTATGATTGATAGTATCAATTCTGAGAGTAAAGGCAATTGCACTTAAGATGACAAGATTCACTAGAATATCCACTCTGGTTTGATTATTACCTGCTTTGAAGTTTTATACTGTCTACAATGTTTTATTTTTACTAATATTGTTATGTACTGCTATATTCAATTATACTGCTATATTCATTTATGCCTGATAATATAGGCATTTCTATTGAAGATAATAAGAAACAACACAGCAATCATCATAGATCACCTTGTACTGTGGTTTTATACGACCTTTTGGTTTCATGTTTTTATAGGAATTTGTTTTGTTTTGTCTTGCTAAG
Organism: Hydrochoerus hydrochaeris; assembly: GCA_004027455.1. Classification (NCBI taxonomy): domain Eukaryota; kingdom Metazoa; phylum Chordata; class Mammalia; order Rodentia; family Hydrochaeridae; genus Hydrochoerus; species Hydrochoerus hydrochaeris. Next base: position 53,529 of record PVLA01004050.1, on the reverse strand, counting down.
TTTTGTTTTTCCCTCTAATACAGAAAGAATAGAAATACATGTAGAGACTCATGTATGTATAGCTGTTTATACTCTCACTGTTTGAATATCTACTTTGTATGTTTTAATTTTGTAACTTGAACAACTATTTCTAAGAGGACAATATGTAATTTATCAACCAGTGATTTCTTATTGTTTATCTTTTTTCTGAAATTCTGTATTATCTCTACCCTTCACATGCTTTTCTTTCTCTTTAAATAAAATTTTTTTTAAAAAACCCAGATAGTAGGAAATGAGTAGTGGCTACTATAATATCTCATTTTCCTCAAAAAAGTTATCCTTACCATCACACATAATAAAATCAGATAAAACATAACTGGATAGAACCAATCAAAACAGAAGAATAAAAACATGATAGGACTTCAAAACAAGATGATAACAGATCAGCATTGGCTACTATAATGTCTCATTTTCTTCAAAATAGCTGTTCTTATCATCACACATAATAAACTCAAACAAAGCAAAACAAAGCAAAACAGAATAAACCCAACCAAACAAATGATGAAAGCATTAAAAGACTCAAAACAATATAATTGGAAGCCAAGATTACCATAATACATCCCATTATATTCAAAATAGCTTCCTCTACCATCAGACATAGTAAGATCTTACAAAACAAGATATAACAAAGCCAAACCTAACAAAACTGTGAAAACAATACAAGAGTTCAAGACAAGACAGTAAGAACTTGAGAGTAATTTCCACCTTTCCCTCCCAGGTGTTTCCTCCTCTATCACTCTTTCAATAACTATTTTTTTTTTAATTTAATTTAATTTTTTAAGAAGGGTAAAACTAAACATAACAAAACAGAACAAAGCAAATCAGAAGAAAACTATGTAAGTGACACAGATTTCAAAACAAGACAATAGGAGATCTACAGTGCCTACCATAATGTCTCTTGTTTTCTTCTAAGTGGTTATCTATATCTTCACACACAACGAATTCATACAAAACAAAATAGTATAAAACTGATAAGAATGGGGTAATTAAGGCATTACAGGCCTTCAAAACCAGACAGTATGAAAATTAAAAATGGTTCATAATGTCTCTAGTTTTCTTGAAACATATCTTCTGTCCATATCTTCATGTATGTCAAAATTAAACAATACAAAACAGACTAAAACCACTCTGACCAAAGAATAGAAGCATTATTGGATTTCACAGCATGATAATATGAAATCATCAATGGATACCATAATATGTTTTTCTTCAAAATAACTGTTCATTTCATCATACATAATATAATTGATTTTGATAAAATGTTTAGGAGAAGTTCTAGGCATGCATAAGCCTCTACATGTATACCTATCCTTTCTGCATTAGAATCAAAAACAAATCAAAAAAAGATAAAACAGATTACTAGAAAGCTAAGAAACAAAAAAGACAAATAAATAACAATAGCAAAGAGCCCAAAACAATCATGATACAGGCCTTCAAAGCACAGTGGTAGGAGCATAACTAATAAGATTGTTATTTTACATAGTGATCTTCAAGAGTTCCTCAGGTCATCTGACACAAATATGCAAAATTGTTCCAATCCTATGAATATTAACTGCTTTGTTCTACAAACTTAAAGAATTTGTAGCACAATCATCTTAGCTATCCTAAGTGTGTTTATACAAATTTTGATATTTTTTTCTTTTCCTTTCCTTTTTCTTTTTCCTGCTTTTCCCTGAGATATTATGTTTTCCCCTTCAAGAAGATTGTTACCCTTTCACTGTATTTATTGAGGATTTTGTATCTCATGCACTGTTACGATTTCTTACTCTAGGGAGACAATATGATATTTACTCATGTGAGTTTGATTTATTTCACTTATGAGTATGCTCTCAAGTTGCATTCACTTACTTTTTAAATTTTTTTTTATTTTTAAAGAGGGTAAAATTAAACATAACAAAACAGATAATAAGATAACAATGTAAGAGACACACATTTCAAAGCAAGACAACAGGAGATCTTCACTGTCTATCATATTGTCTCTTGTTTTCTTCCAAATAGTTGTCCATATCATCACATACAATGAATTCATAAAAAACAAAATAGTATAGAACTGATCAGAACGGAATGATGAAGGCTTTTTAGGTCTTCAAGATCATATAATAAGGAAGTCAACAACAGCTGCCATAATGTCTCTCATTCTCTTCAAAATAGCTGTCCATACCTTCATGTATGTTGAAATTAAACAACAACAAAAAAAAACAGACTAAAATCACTCTGAACAAAGAATAATAGTATTCTTGGATTTCACATCATGACACTACAGAAACAGCACTTCATGTCTCTTTTTCATCAAAGTAGCTATTAATTTCATTGTGCATTATATTATCAATTCTCATAAACTTTTTAGAAGTTCTACACATGCATGAATCTCTACATGTATACCTATTCTTTCTGTATTAGAGGGAAAAACATAACCATCACTTACTTATAAATATCTCAATGTGATCATTCTTTATAGTTGAGTAGTACTCCGTTGTATAAAAGTACCACATCTTTTTTTATCCATTCCACAGTTGGTGGGCATTTAAGTTGCTTCCAAATATGGCTATTACAAATTGTGCTGCTATAAACATGAGTGTACATATATCACTGTGATATGATGCTTTCAATTCTTGTGGGAATATACCCAGAATTGGAATAGCTGGGTCAAATGGGACTTCCAATTTCAGCTTTTTGAGGAACCTCCAGACTGACCTCCACTGTAGTTGCACCAGTCTACACTCCCACCAACAGTGCAAAAGAGTTCCTTTTTCCCCACAGCCTCTCCAGCATTTGTTGTTCATAGCTTTCTTTATCTTGACTATTTTTTCTGGAGTGAGATGGAATCTCAGTGTGGTTTTTATTTGCATTTTTCAATGACCAATGATGCTGAACATTTTTTTCATGCATTTATTTGCTATATGTATTTCTTTATCTGAGAACTCTGTATTAATCTCAGATGCCCATTTTTGTGTTGGGTCTTTGAATTTTGGGGATCTGATTTTTATTTAATTCTTTATATGTTCTAGACAGAAGTCCTTTGTCTGAGGGACAGTTGACTAGGATTTTTTCAAAATTCATGGGTTTCCTTTTTACTATGTTGGAGATTTCTTTTGACATGGAAAAACTTTTAAATAAGATGAGATCCCAGTTATTGATTCTGGGAAGTATTTCCCATGTGGTTTGATTTTTGTTCATGAATTCTTTTCCTACCCCTATGTCTTCAAGATTTCTACCTACTTTGTCTTCCAACAGATTTGGTGTTTCTTTTTTAATATTTAAATCTTTGATACATTTATACTTTAGCATAGTATGTGGTGATAGGCATGGCTCTAGTTTTAGTTTTTTGGCATAAGGTGAGGCAGTTTTTCCAGCACATTTTATTAAAGAGACTATCTTTCTTCCAGTGAAAGTGTTTGGTCCCTTTATCAAAGATAAGGTGGTTGATTTTATTACAGTAGCTTTGCAGTATATCTTCAAGTAAGGAATTGTGTTGCCTCCTGCCTTGCCTTTGTTGCTCAGTATTGCCTTTGCTATTCTAGGTCTTTTCTGGTTCCAGATGAATTTTAGGAATGATTTCTCTAGGTCTGAGAGGTATACTAGTGGTATTTGGATTAAAATTGCGTTAAATCTCTATAACAATTTTGGGATAATGACCATTTTCACAATATTTGTTTTTTCTATCCATGAACAGGGAATGTCTTCCCATTTTCTGAGATCCTTTTCAACTTCTTTTTTCAGGGTATTATAATTTTCTATGAATGGATCTTTTACTTCTTTTGTTAGATTGATTCCTAAGTATTTCACTTTTTTGGATACTGTTGTAAAGGGCATGGCTTCTCTTATTTCTCTCAGTGGGTTTGTTGCTTTTGTATAGGAATGCTATTGATTTTTGAGTGTTGACTTTGTATCCAGCTACACTGCTGAATTTGTTTATTATATCTAGGAGTCTTTCAATGGAGTTTTGGGAGTCTTCTATGTAGAGTATCATGTCATCTGCAAATAATAATTTAAATTCTTTTCCTGTCCTTACTCCTTTTATTTCTCTCTCTTGTCTCACAGCTCTAGCTAGTATTTCCAGCACTATATTGAATAGAAGTGGTGATAATGGACATCTTTGTCCAGTTCCTGATTTTAGGGTAAAGGCTTTCAGTTTTTGGCCATTTAATATGATCCTGGTGTTGGTTTGTTATAGATGGCCTTTATCATATTGAGGTTCCAATTTTAGTGAGGTTCTTACCAAGAATGAGTGTTGGACCTTATCAAATCTCTTTCTGCATCTATTGAAATTATCATGTGATTCTTATTTTTGATTCAATTGATATGGTGTATTACATTTATTAATTTGCATATGTTGAAGCATCCTTGCATTCCTAGGATAAATCCCACTTTTATTTTTTTTATAATCTTCTTAATGATTTGCTGCCAAAAATTTTGTTTGCCAATATTTTATTGAGAATTTTTGCATCTATGTTCATTAGAGAGATTGGATTCTAGTTCTCTTTTTATATTGAATCTTTCTCTGGTTTTGGTATTAGAGTAATACTTGCTTCCATGAATGAGTTAGAGAATTTCTTCCCTTTCAATTTCATTGAAGAGTTTAAGGAGTACCAGCATTAAGTCTCCTTTGAATTTCTTGTAAAATTCTACAGTGAATCCATCTAGACCTGAGATTTTCTTTGTTGGCAAGGATTTAATTACATTTTCAATTTAATTAATTGAAATTGGGTTATTCAGCAGTTTTACATCTTCTTGATCCAGCTTTGGTAATTCATATGTTTCTAAGAATGTGTCCCTTTCTTCTGTGTTATCAAGTCTGTGAGAGTAGAGGTTTTGGAAATAGATATTGATGATCTTCTCTATTTCCATAGGGTCTGTAGTGGTTTCACCCTTTTCATTCCTTATTGCATGAATTTGAGTTTTTTTCTTTCTTTTTTAAATAAGGTTGCCTAGGGACTTATCAATTTTATTTATTCTTTCAAAGAACTAACTCTTTGATACTTTGATTCATTGTATTGTTTTCTTAGTCTCTATTGCATTGATTTCTGCTTTGATCTTTATAATTTCCTCCCTTCTTTTGGCTTTGAGCTTGACTTATGCTTCCTTTTCTGGATGTTTGGAGTGTAGCATCAGGTTGTTTATTTGTGTTCTTTTTGTATCACTCCTGATGTGGGAATTCAATGCCATAAATTTTCCTCTGAGAACTGCTTTCATTGCATCCCACAGGTTCTGGTAAAATGTATTTATATTTTCATTTGCTTCTAGATATTGTTTAATTTCTTCTTTAAGTGCCTCTATGACCCACTGATTGCTCAGGAGTATTATTTAATTAACATGTGCTTGTGGGGGTTTTGCAGTTTCTTTTATCATTAATTTCTAGTTTCATGGTGCTATGATCTGATAACATGCATTGGATAATTTCAATTCTTTTGCATTTACTTAAGCATGTCCTATGGGCTACCATATGGTGTACTTTAGAGAATGTCCCATATGCTGCTAATAAGAATGTATATTGATGTTGTTGGATGGAACACTCTGTAAACATCCAGCAAGTCCATTTGTTCACAGGTGTGATTTAATTCTGCTATTTCTTTGCTGATTTTCTGTTTAGTTGATCTGTCCCTTTGTGTCAATGGCATGTTAAAGTTTCCTGTTATAATTGTGTTATTGTGTATTTGATTTTTCACTTCTATTAATACTTGCTTTGTGTAGCTGGGTGCTCTCAAATTTGGTGCATATATAAGATTGTTATCTCTTCCTCTTGAAGTTTTCCCCTAACTAGTATGTAGTTACCTTCTTTATCTCTTTGGATCATTCTTGGTTTGAAATTCACATTGTCTGCAAACAGAATGGCTACCCCTTTTTGGGGGGGGGGGGTCCTGTTGAATGGAGTATTGTTTTCCATCCTTTGAGTTTCAATCTATGATTTTCCTTTTGGGTTAGATGAGTTTCTTGTAGACAGCATATGGTTGGATGTTGTTTCTTGATCCATCCTGCCAATCTGTTTCTTTTAATTGGTTAATTGAGGCTGTTTACATTAAAGGTTATAACTGAAATATATTGGTTTATTTTTGACATGTTATCATTCTGCTATTGATTCTTGAAGTTTCCACTCTGTTTATTTGTCTGCCTTTCTTAGTGTTTTTTTTTTCTATGTCTATCTAGAATGTCTTTCAGTATTCTTTGCAGGGTTGGTTTGGTGGTCATGAAGTTTTTCAGATGTTCTTTGTTGTGGAAATATCTTGTTTCTCCATCAATTTTGAAGGATAGTTTTGCAGGGTACATCAGTCTGGGTTGGAAGTTGTTTTCCTTTAGGATCTAAAATACTTCACTCCATGCTCTTATTGAATTCACTGTGTTGAGAAGTCTGCTGTGATTCTGATAGGCCTTCCTTTATAGGTGATCTGCCTCTTCTAACAGCTTTTATATTCTGTTCTTATGTTGGATATATGGGATGTTGATTATTACATAGTTTTATTTTGTAGTTTTATTTTGATTATGGCTTTTTGGATTTGTATATGCTTCAAGTGATCTGTATGCCAGTTTCCATTCTCATGTTTGGGAAATTTTCAACCATTACTTCTGTAAACAGCCTATTTATATCATTGTGTTGTCCCCTTCTTTTTCAATTATCCCTATCAATCTTATTTTGTTTTCCTTTGCATCACCTTGCAACTGTTGAATTGTTATTTCCTGATTCCTTGTTATTTTAAAAGATCTTTCCTTTCCTGTTCAGTAGCTGCAATCTTTAAGGTCTGAAAATCTATCTTCACTTTCAGTGAGGCAGTTTTGCCAACTTTCAATGGAATTTTTGATCTCCTGTATATCTCTTTGGATCTGTTTCATGCATTTTGTTTGTTTCTTATATTGTCCCCTCCAGGTTTCCATATTTTTGCATTGTTTTTTCTAATTTTTTAACTATGTCTTCTTTAGATGTGTTCAGCATTTCTTTCATTACATTTATCATTTCTTCTTTTATGTGGGAGATTATTTCTGATCTGAGTTCTTCTATAGCTTCCCAAAGTTGTTTCTTTACTTCAATTTCTGTCATTTCAGGAGTTTCAGGTGTGTGGCCTACATTTTGTTCTATGTTCATGTCTGCTAGACTTGTTTGGGATGGGCTACAGGTTTGAGATCACATTTAGCTCTTTCATTTTTTTCATTGTCCTATATTCCCTTAGGGAAGCCTAATACAAGGTCTCACTTGTTTCTTGGGTTAAGAATATATATTCCTATTGCAAGTAGTTTCCCCATTTGAGTGGAAGTCCTTAGACAGACCTTACCAGATGGCTTCAGAAACTTGGGATTGCTGGGTGAGGCCTTATCTGTCTAGGAGCAAAGCTCCAAATCTTCCCCCTGTGCTGGAAAGTGCTGCAGCACACTTTTGGCTTGCCAGACCGAGGTTGGTAGCTGCAGGTCAGCTAGGCAGTCCCTGGGCAAGGCCCAGATAAGCACATAGGCACCTCCTAGTGAGTCCTCTGGTGATGTGGGAGACGGGGTGGGGTCTTACCAGTCTCCCAGCAAAGCACCAAGCTTCTGTGGGTTGGAGAGCACTGCACACACAAAATGAGGGCAGCTAGGCAATAGCTGGGTGGGCCTGGATAGGCCCAGAGAGACCTCCTGGTGCATCCTTTGGTGATGTGGGAGATGGGGCAGTGTCTTACCAAGCTCCTATCAAAGTGTCAATGCTTCCTCATCGGCTGGGGAGCACCGCATACACTTTCCAGCTTACCCAGCAGAATGAGGGCAGCTAGGCAATCACTGGGTGACTTCCAGTTGCATCCTCTGGTAATATGCAAGGCAGGGTGGTGTCTTACCAGTCTTCCAGCAAAGAACCAAAGCTTCCATGGGCTGGATAGCACTGCATGCACTTTCCAGCACCCCAGCAACATTACAAAATTTTTAAAAAACACAAATGAAAAATTCAAAACATTCAAAAAATTCAGGACCCAAGCAGTTAGCCAAAGGAAACAACCTGTACAGAAGCCCTTACGTTATCTGTTATTTTGCTATATGCAATTTCAATTAACCATGGCCAGCAATGATTGGAAAATGTTAAATGAAAATTTCTAGAAATAAGTGATTCATGAGTTTTAAATTTCAATGTTATCAGAGAGCAGATGAAAGATAACATCATCCTGCTTCAACCCACCCAGGATGTGAATCATCCTTTTGTCCGTGTGCTTCATATCCTACATACTCCATGGTCACTCAGTAATGCTACCCACAGTCAGACTGACTTTCATAGAACAGCATTACTGATTTTCAAGAAACACTTAACTTTTTTCCATAATGAGCTCAAAGCATCATTTGAATGTTCCAAAGAACAGGTATAAAATACTAGCTTTATGTAAAAATTAATTGTGGAAAGAAAAAGTACTATAAAGTTGTTACAATTCACAGTACGAATGACTATTCTAGCTATAATACATGAAAAAAGAAAAAGTTCATGCTCGTTTTCATGTCACGTCTCACTGCAAAAGTTAGGTCTGCAGTAAATGCTTAGTTATGATGGGGAAGACATTAAATTTGCATACTCTGTATAACAAGAAAACATACTATCTACAGATTTTGGTATGATTTATACTTTCAGACAGCCACTAGAAATATATCCACAATGGATAACAGAGCACCATTGTACTGAGAAAGATACAACAGCTTCAGAAATTATTCATTAGTTATGTTACCATTAGAAGTCTGCATGACTAGCTTGCCACAAGTTCCTGAAGGACTATATCACTAGACTGCATAAAATCTGAGCTATCTCAGAACTGCTTCTGTCCCTGAGTCATTTGTCAGCATACGCTGTGTGGCATTTGTCACTACCTGTGTATCCATGCCATGCATAGAACAATTTTTACCTTAGAAAGTTGGGTCATAGAGAAACACAGATTCTAATTTGATTTTGCTGCACATTTTGTTTTTGGTGTTGTTTATTATCTTTTTCTTAAAGATATTAGGTGAAACTTGTTATTTGACTAGTGATCTGACTGTCCATCAGAATTGAGGCAGTTGGGAAATTTTTACCTTTATGCTGGCATCTGGTGTTCTACATCTGCATATGGGTCATGCTCAAGAATATTTGAAAGTCACTATGTCAGACAGAAAGCTAGCTGTAGCATTGTCAGTGATGAAAGAATAAAATTTGAGAAAACTTCTAACACATTCACAACCTGAGAGGAAAATAGAACTCATTCATTAGAGCTCACTTAGGACTTGCCCTATGGAGACCAACAGAAAATCTACATAGACAAATCAAGACTGTGCCGGCATCAGTTGATGTTTGTCATTTAGAAGTTACAAGAACTTGATGAATTAGACTCAATACAGGAACTATATTATCCTTTGAGAAAATGATACATCAAAGGCAAAAATAATAGGATAAAAAGGACTTCCAAAGGGATTTGGGGAGAAAAATGATGAAATAAAAGGAAGAAAGAATGAAAGCATTTGTACAAAAGATGTATTCATAGTTTATCAATTTTCACCCATTGTATATATTTGTACCCTTTATATATACATACATATATAGATTATCTGAACACTGCTCCAACTCTAAATGATTGGGAAGAATCTAAAGAAGTTACCTAATATGTATCTCCGTATCTAGATACTTGACAGAATGTGATCTTATGCAGGACCACATAGAAAGGAATGTGCACTTAGATAAAAGTCTATCTTAAGATCATGAGTAAATTGCCAATGTCACCTGACACAATTTTAAAGCATGAGTAAAAATTCCACCAACTTAATTGCACAAAAATATTTGAAATATGACTCTAAAATGTTTAAATCTAATAGCACTTGTGGAACTTAGAGTAGTAAATTAGACACTTTCTAAGTGTGAGACTTAAAAAGTATTGAGGAAGGCCGGGGATCTTGTTCAAAGCTACAGCACTTGTCAAGCATGCAAGAAGATCTGAGCTCACTCTCCACTACTTCTCTGAAAAACTGTTACTACCTGATTTGTGCTTCTTAAGATTTTAAAATATCCAACATGCAGCCAGCCCTATGTGGCTGTAGGGCTGTAAAATGATATTTAAGGTTAAATGATATCATACTCATGGTCCCTAATTCATGTGATTGCATTCCTAGAAAGGGTCTTCAAAGAAGAGATCAAATGAAAATGATGTCAATAGGATCAGGCTGTAATCCAATGTGGCTGCCTTCCTTGAGACAGAAATGCTAGGGATACACAAGCACAGAGAAAAGGCCCTGTGGGAATACACAAAGCAGTAACCACCCTCAAGCTAAAGAGAGAGCAGAGAAGAAAACAAGAATTCCAACATCTGGACCCTTGACTTCTAGACTGTAGAACTGTGGTGGTAAGTAGGCTCCTTTTGTAAAGTGATGAGGAGATAATATAAATAAGTGAATGTTGTAATTTTTTTATTTAGAGAAAAAAAGCAAAACAAAGTAATATTAAAAATAGCAAAATATTACAATATATTAAATGATTATACTTTCCATTATTTTAAAGGTCTTATTATATATTAGTAAATATTTGTGGTACATAATGATTACATTCCTTGTGGGGTGCTGGTACATAGTCTGTCTCTTCCTTCACCTCTCTTTCTATCTTTTGGCCCCCTACCCTGTTTCCTATTATCTATCTTTTATATATTGGGTTTGACAGAAAATGTTTACTTCTAATATGCTCTTGCACAATAGCTTTGCAAGTACACTTCATTCTATTGTAATTCACTTTCTTGCACATTGCAGACACTACATTTTTAATAAACTTTTGATCATTGTAGTCATATGTGGAGCATGTCTATTAGCAGTATTTTCCAACAGCACATGCTCATTTTGTGTCCCTGTGTTACACTTTGGTAGTTTCTACAATATTTCAATCCTTTTTATTATTATTATGTATCTTATGGTAATCTGTGGTCACTGATTGTTTTATATTGTATTATTTCATTTCATTTTTGCAGCATACAACATCAAACTCAGGGCCTCATGCATGTCAAACATTATCTCTAGACCATACAAGTGATCATTTCTGTTAATATTTAATCATTTTAAGAGGTACAAACTGTGCCCATATAAGATAACAAATTTACCTGATAAATGTGTGTATTTTGACTGCTCCACTAACCAATTATTCCCTTGCATTTTTCTGTGATTCTCTTCTTTCTCCCTGAGACATGGACACAGCTATGGTGGTCTTTAAGTATTCAAGTGGCAGAAAATGTCAATCTAAACCCAGAAATGATTAAACTTGGTGAGGAAGGGATATAAGAAGTCAAGGTGAATTAAAAGCTAGGCCTCTTAAGCCAAACAATAGTTAATTTTGTGAATGCAAAAAAAAAAGTCCTTGGAACATATTAAAAATGTTAGTCCAGTGAACATTTGGATGATTTTTAAAAACCTATAATGAAAATGAGGAAAATAATATTTGTCTAGGTACAAGTGAGACTAACCATAACATTCTTTTGAGCCCAAGCCAGAGAAAGGCCCTAAACTGTCCCCAATTATGTAAAGACTAAGGCATGAAGTAGTTATAAAAGTTTGAAGTAAATAAATACATTGTTTTCAGAAATAACTTGATTGCACAGTTACCAAATTGTGGTATAATATAAACATAGCTTATCACCATGGGAATGATTTGCCTTATTACAATATTTGCTTTATTGTGATAACCTACAACAAAACCTGCAGAATCTATAAGATATGGTTATACTGAAAACATAATCATTTTTTTCTTTCATTAAAAAGCATTATCACACTATATCAGTAAACCACAAATGTTTTAAAGATAATGGACTGGGTGTTAATTGTATTTATTCTAGATATTTCTAAAGTACTTAGAAGTAACAAAGCTAAATCAATTTCTTGTATTGACTAATACTGACATTTTTGATATAAACAAAATGTCCCTTTTGAAATGAAAATTATTTTCAATGTAAAATATCTTGCAGTTATCTATAGGGTGTTCATGAAATGTCAGTGATCCTTAAATATTTCTAAAAACTTCAAGGTTAGTAAGATATTTGATTTTTTCTATTTTTAATTTTTTTTATTTCTCCTTTTCTAAACAAAAAATCTTTCAACATATACTTTTACAATGAAATAAATACCATGAGTATCATTCATTCCAGAATTGTATGTAGGCATGGTTCATTCTTTTTCAAGGCTATAATCTTATTCTTTACATATTTACTATTTTCTGACTACCTAAAAATTAGACAAAATAAGTATTTTAATTTTTCAATATTTTATTACCTGAGTAAATGTTTCACAAGCCACCAACTATTTAATAAAGTCTCTATTGTAATTTTCTTGATATATGATTACTTTTAAACTAATAAAGAAAACTACAAATGGAACAGTGAGTTTGGAGATGATGTAAGACCCTTCATTCATGTCAAACAATTTCTAAAAATTTCCAATGCTCCGAAGTAGGTTAGACCTAACAACATGTGTTGTTAGACCACATGTGAGGAAAAACTAAATCCAAAAAGAAGGAAGTGAATTGTTTTCAAGTTTTTAATATGACTAGTGCCTACAACTATTACATTTTATCGAGCTAAATTCTTAGAACAAACATCATGAGGTACATTAATACTTACTTTACAAATGAAACTGAAACTTAACATAGTTAGCAAACTAGGACCCAGTCGGTTGGGCTCTAAACTTTATGATTTTTTAATACTATTTTTCCAAAGGTAAAATACACCATGATAGAATTAGAAACATTAAACACTAACAATGATTAACTTAATCTATTTAATAATTTTGCTTACCACGTTAGAGTGCAGTGGACACAGGAAGCCTTCAAATATCTTCACCCTTATAATTCTAAGGTGAAATATTCTATGGTATTCAACAGTAATCTCCAGAATTCTGGTTGTTACCTAGGATTGCTTCAAGGCAGACTATATTATTGTAGTGTCCTTGTTCTTTAAATAGAATAGCTCCTGCTTGGTCTGTTTTACATATTGACTTTCTGTGAAAATGACTTTAAAAAAATCGTGATTTAAGGCAAACATTTAAAACTACACAACCAAATGATTTCTAAAATGCCTTCCACTTGCAATATGAATAAATTTCTTTCATTTGTAATACAAATAAGTGTATGGTTTATTGCCTTCAAGCACCTTGTAGCACAGCTCTAAAAATCAAATAAACATAAGCAAATGAAGAATGCAAGAGGTTCTTAAAGACAGTACATGAATAATGACCTAGCACCAAGAGCATGGTAAGGGTGCAAGGGAAAGCAGCTTCTCTGCTTCAGCTGAGGATCTTCTTGGCAAGGCACAGGTGACTTTTGCCTCTAACGCCAACAGAGTGAATACCTGGCCTTCCTATGCTGTACGGAGATCGTTAGAGCTGATGTTCTGGAATTTAAAACTTAATAAATGTAGACATAGCATATGATTTTTGAATAATTTAAATCTCCATCTTATTAAAAATAAAATTTTAAATAGAGAAGGGAAAAGATATACTCATCCACCTACAAGATAATAATGAAAGAAACAAAGTTAACTAGCTGCTACTTTTTCTCATAAATCACTTTTCATTAAATCACCTTTATGAAAAATATATAGAGAACTCCAGTAATCTTTCCTTTTCATTTTGTGAGTTATCCAGATTTGAAGAACTAAGGTATGCACATACTTAGGAACTGAAGCAAGCTAGCAGTAGAAGTCAGGTTGATGGAGGTAAGCCACGAGTCTACTGCTGAAAGTGGCTGAAGTGTCCTATTTAAACTCATGACCTTCTGAACGTTTATGCCATTCAGTCACTAGCAGCTTACAACAACCCCCTACCCCACTGACTTAACACCAAAATGGGTAGATTTTGTAACATTTCCTGCTTGGTCTTGAGAAGAATAGTTTTGTACATTTTCTTAAGGAAGACTGATCCTTCATGCAAACTCACTCATTAAAATGGCATTCTCTCCTCAGAAGGAAAAGGAATGAAAGTCAGTCAGGAAAATAGACATTTTGTCTTCTTAGGTTCTGCATGCATTGTGGTGGGTGTTTATATGCAATACAAATACTTTTATGCTTTATATCAACTCCTGAAACATACGTTCAGCATCCTCCAAGTCACATTTCTTTATCTTCTAACACTTCTTCTAGACCATTGGCTAATTATGTCCTTGACTCCTATTCAGGAGCCTGTACATACTCTCAATATCAGTCATTAGCATCACAAGGTAGAGAGAACTAAATGAATCATTTGCAGTTTGCTTATAAGAAAATTTGCCACTTACTATTCTTTTCCAACATAATCCCCAAATGTGACTGTAATACAGCCCCATCCATGTTTAGCCTGCCCAAGTACTGACTTCATTCATCCCTAAACCAAGAAGTTGTCTGTCCTATTCCTTCAGTTTGTTATTTAGAATTCTGTACTTAAAAAGCTTCGAGGGTCACATTGAAGGGATATACTGCTCAGTGATTGGCGACCCTGTGCTCCCTGCTCGTGTGGCTTACTTGGGCCCTCTAGTACTACTCCAGCATAATAGCACAGTGTCATTTCCATCTTATGATGAGCTGTTGCTGTGCTGTGTGTTTTAACAGCATAATAAGCCCAACTCAAAACAGGCTTCCTGAAAAGCGCTCCGCTCCACAGACACACAGTCACTAAGTAGCTACTTGGAATCACTAACGTTTGTATGTCCCTATGTGCTACATGTTGAAGCCTTTAAAACCAGAGTACCAGTGTTTGAAGATGGAACATCTTGAAGGAAACTGGATCATGAGAGTAGCGTCTTTTTGATACAATTCATGTACCTATTAGAAAAGACATGGAAGGGAAGACTCCAGAATTGAGTGTTGCTTCGGAATCTGGGCTTGAACTCACACATTTTATGGGCCTGCTTCCCCTCCACCTCTTTCTCTACTCTTGTCTTCTTCTGATTTCAAATGTTCAAAGTACTCTCAGTAACATCTGGCAGTTAATTCTGCTTGGTGCACGCCGTGTCTTTCAGATTTTTCTAACTTCCATGGTAATGTGGCCCTCAACTTTTGTTAATTAATTTCTATTTTACTTTAAAGCCAGACCCCAAATTTCACAAACTAACTCTATAACTACCTTTCCTACTGTCAGGTGTCACCTGAAAAGAGAGTCACAAGAAAACAACTTCATAGTGATAGAGGCCTCTCAACAGCACACTCCTAATAGCTTAAATGAGTGATTGATCTTTGCACATTTGTATAAAATCGAGTTCTCTTGTGAGTTTTCTGGCCTCCTATAACAAACATGTTTAAACCTAAACCAGCATGCCCACTTCCCTCAATCCTTCTGTTCCTTTCTCTGACGTCCGCAAAGAAGCTCAGGCCATTTCACTTATCTCCTATGAGCCGTGCACTATCAGGTTTTTAAGAGTCACCCTAGTAGCTTAGGACCCATTTTCCTGAGATTTAACAACAAGTCAGGTTGTTAAATTCTATGTCCCTCAAATCTGTCCCCTAGATCAATAAATCACTGCTTGCCTAGTCTTACATTCTAGGCCCCTGATCAAAATCAAACCCTGAAGTTGTCACCATGGTTCCTGTTGGAACACAGCAGCTCCTTCTTGAAGCTTCTTCAGAATATTAAGTTTTCTTCCTTTGTACAACTTGTTAGAAGTTAATTACAGGCATTAATCTGGCTACTAGAAATAAAACTCCATTGAAGTGGAAAACAGAGAGAAGGCTCTCTTGTGTCCTATCACATTTGGGCAAGATATCACCAAGAGCTAGGCAACTCTGAAATTTTGGGGGCTCACGAGGAGTCCGTGGAATCATAAACCTGAGAGGCACAGAAGCTTTCATATCTGCTGCTATGGTTTGAGTGCATTTCCTTTCCAAAACTGTTGAAATATAATTTACATTGTAAAATTAACAAGAGCTAATATATCTGAAGACACGATTAGGTCACAAGGATTACAACCCCTAGCAGTGGACACCAAAACTGGACTGAGGTTTTGTAATCATCAAGTAGGGGAAATTCCTGTGAAAGATGATGTGGACAGTGTAAGACTGAGTAAGCTGGGCACTCTGAATACTCAAAGCTCCATTTTTTTCAATCATATAAATAAGAATAATTAGAGTTAAGGATCTTTCTTCCAAAGCTATGAAACGAATCATTAAGGAAAATTACTTAAGGAAAATGAAGTTATATTGATATATGCCCTACCTATGTTATCGTAATGTTTGAAAAGGTATATGTAGCTACAATATTTAGATTAGTATATGATAACTGGAATTTTACCTTCTCTTTTGCAGTCTGAGTGCAGAACCTATCTGGATTTTAAAAATTAATTTATTTTTATCATTTTTTTATAAAGTGACAAGTTATAGTTGTACATACTTATGGGGTACAAAGTGATGCTATGACTCACAGATACATTGTAAAATAATTAAACCAAATTAATTAAAATACCCATCACTTTAGATACCTATCATTTTTGTAATGAGAATGTTTTCATTCTCTTAAGGATTTTGAAATGCAAAATACATTATTATTAACAATATTTACTATGCTAAGCAAAAGAATTCAAAAGCAAAACTAAAAAATCTTATTTTTCTTGTTTCCAAACTATTAATTATTGTAAATTCAGTCCAGTACACTATTTTGTGATCTTTTCTCATATGCCAGCTAGACATTATAGAAAAAGGAGAAGATACATAAAGTAAACTATCATAATGAAGCTGACAATGACTTGATTTAAAAAGAAATCACATAATAAAGTAGGATATATGTTAATTTGAACAAATTATGTTAACTATTAAACAAAATAAGATGATACAAGGTATAGCATCAAAAAAGGCAATTAGGATATCAGTATTTGTGCTAAGAGGGAAAGAATGAGAAAAAGCCACCAAATAAATATTAAGGTCAAGGGCATTAAAGGAAGAATGATCAGAAAGTATGAAGATCAAAAAATAGAGATAAGTTGATTCTAATTGAAGAACTGAAAAGATTTCAACGTTACTAGAGTATAATGAGCTCAGGAAAATGAGGTTTAAATCAAGATCAGACATTCACAGGCTAGAGGATCTTTCTAGTTTGTAGAGTAAAATGCTCACAAGGCTTTTTAAGAATGCAATTAATTACAAAACACATATAAACAATTTATAAAATTAAACATAATGTTCCTTGTTTGTTAATTAAGAAACAGACTATATTGTTTGAAATATATTTTTATATTCTTTGGGCTTACCAAAAATGGTTGTTCTGTTATTCTTTCCAACTGTCTCTTACTTGGATACAAGGCTTCTTGTCAAGAGTTTTCTTACGCTAAAAGTGAGTGAAAAGGTTAACATCAAATTAACTAATATGGACCATAGATATTCCAAAGACAGATAGTGCTTCAGAAATTCTCAAAATACTGCCCTTCATTTCCTGTCACTACTGCAGGTAAATTGGGGTCATGTGACTAGTTCAGGCTAATGGACTGGATGGAGAATAATGAGTATTGCATATGTGCTAAGGTAGTTAGAAACCAGTGTGCCTCCTCCGGCTCTTGGGTTAGAGATCACATGCTGAGACGATGCGTCACAGCCTGTTGATCCTATTTTCTAAATCCATGTGTTACCACCAACCAGTATCATGTTCCATGAGAAGAAGAAAAGTTCTGTGATAAAGCACAGATTTCTAAAGGATTTTTCTATTGAAGTAACTAGTGTTAATTATTTTGATTCATAAATTAATTATTTTGTCTCATAAAATAGGCAGTGAAGGGAAATCAATAGATAGAAGGTCCTATTGATTCCTTAGTTAAAGATGCTTGGTATATTTTACTTTTCCCACCACTCCAGTAGCATTATAAGTGAAGACCTAATCACCCTTTACATCTGCTTTCGATTTACACAGTATGGTGTGTGTTCACACTGGGCATGATGATGCGTGCCTAGAGGCCCAGCACTCTGGAATTTGAGGCAAGAGATCACATGTCCATGCCTAGCCTGGAAATTTAGAAACTGTACTAAAATAAATTTAAATAAAGGATAGAATTAGTGAATGTACACAACAGAGAGGTAGATTTTGTGAAGATAGCAAGGGGATCTAAGGAAAGGGAAAGGAGGGAAAATAATGATCAAGATGTGATATGTGTATACACAAATTCCCAAAAATGAGTGTAATTATCATGTATAACAAATGTATTCTAATAATAACATTTACTTAAAATAAAAATTGAAAAGTCCTGGGATGTAGCTCAGTAAAAAGATCCTGAGTTGAATCCCCAGTGCTATGAATCTATCAATCAATAAAAAAGAAAGAAAAATAGTAATGCATATTTTTCTCCTTAATTTTTAATACAAATAGGATGACATACTTCTTTTTAAATCAATAAAAACACATAATAGGGTTAAATGTCCTACTCAGTTTAGCACGATGAGCCTACTATTCCATTACAGCCACTGGTATGTATGCTTGTGTGTGTGCATTTGTACTTTAGCAAAATAAGTAATTAAATGATAATCTCCTAGTAATGATTTGATTACTGAATATCTCATTTAAACCCTCAGTAATACTGTAACTGACTTATAATCATTCACCAAATCACAGATTTTTATGAAAAAAGTGGGTCTGAGATTTAGGAAACCTATGGATAACTATTGCTTAGGTGACATACAAACTGTGTGTCCTTGATTTGGTGAACGTGTCTTCAAGTCTGTTTCCTTGTCTACAAAATAAAGGTGCTGTAGTAAATAATCTCTAGTAACCTCTATCCTTTGAAATGTTATGCTTCTATGTCAAAAACGCTATATAGTATATCAGCTGTAGGACATTCTTATTCCCTGAGTAAAAGCAAACAAAGATGATTATTTAATATTGATTTAAAGATACATTGGTATAATTGAAAGAATTGGATTGAAAGAATCAAATGTGTTTTAAATGGAATTGGTGATTATTTTAAGTCATGTGTCTTTCAGTAGAGATACTTGAAATTTTCACTTTCTGAGACCCAGTTTTTATGGTTATTGTCATGAATCATAGGTGAAGTGTAATATAGTTTAGATTTCCATTCTCCCTTCTGAATCTCCTCCCTGTCTCACTCTGGAAAGTAAATTAGCTCTCCTGGTTCTCCAGTTTTTGAAAACTGACTAGATAATAGGGGCTTGCTATAAAAAAATATCATGAATTTTGAAAGCACCAAATTCCCACCTTGACTCATAATGATTTAAATAATATTCTCATTGAGAATCTACTAAATGGTCAGCACTTATTTTCACTTTGCATATTTAGAAAAATAATCTCCTTAGCTTATTCTACATGGTTAAATGAAAGATTCTTCATGACTTTTCATTGTTCTTATCCCTAGAAAAGATTTTAAAAGGTAGGCAAAATTTATTCTCTTTTTCCTATAGTTTTTCTTCTTTGACGTTTAGTTCTTCTTATGTGTAGTTTTAATATTTCACTAACTGTATTCCCTTCCCACTCCTTCAATCACTCGGGTAACCAGGCTTTTTTCTAGCAAACTGCTTTCTTCGATATTGACTTCCCCCTACTAAAGTCTCCTTTGGAAAATACTTGATGTGCACATTTCTTTAAATGTATAAATAAGTGCTATTTCTTCATTTTATTAAGGAAGCATCCTTCCAAACAAAAAAGGAAGACACATATTAAACTGGTATCTATACATTGACAAAGTTTCAGCATTTAAACGCAGGAAGCAGCCACTTTATGTACTTGAATACACACTTTATGTACTGAATACACAGTGGGAATGAATTTTCCAGTATATTCTGTTGTTTTATCTGAAGAGTAACCTCATGGTTAAATATTTTGCTTTTTGTGTAGGGATAGTGAACTGTCTTTGAAAAAAGATTAACTAATTTCCTGAAAGTTAGGAAGTCAGTAAGAGGCAGAGCTTTGATTTACAAGCAAGCAGTTTGGTGTGACTGCAAAACCCACAATGTTCTAAATGGGATGGCATCTCTGACGTTCTCAGATGAGCTTTTGAAAGAGCTATAAGCTCCTGGGGCCGGTCATGTTTAAATTCTTGCAGAGGCACACATTTAACTTTCATTATTTGCTATGTAACACTATTTAAATTTTAAAACATTTCTAACACTTTGAACCATTTTCCCCATTCAGTCTAGAGCTCATAAATGAAAATGCTCTGAAGTGAAAAGAAAACAAAGAGGAAAGAAAGGCAACCGTTTACAATACTACAATACAAGGATGATTGCATTCAACGCTACTTAAACCCTAGAACTTTTTTTTTATTTCCTGCTTATTTAATGTAAATTTTACAAAAACAAGATACCCTGGTGAAAATAATACAAATTAATTTCCTTTTAAAAGTCTTTTTCAAAATGATGAAATAAAAGAATTGATATTTTTATTTTACTTTCAGGACAATGTGGACTATTGAATTTTTACTTGTAACACAGCTAGCTTCCCCAGTAAAGTTTGGAAGTCTATAAATATATGTACCACTAGACTCATCCCATTACGATAACCTACCACTTTACTATACCTTATAGCTCACACCTATGGGAAATTCAATGGAAAATCAGAAATACTTGAAGTGAGTTTGAGAATGGCATTCATATATAAAGTATTTTCTACTTTTTACCATGTCAGAGCTAACCAACATCACAACAAAGGAAAAAATAAAATACAAAACCACCTCATGAATATAAACACAAATATTCTGAATAAAATGTAGAAAATGAAAAAGAAGAATTGCATTAAAAATAAGATATCAGGGCTGAAGATTTAGCTCAGTGGCTCAAGCGCTTGCCTGGTAAGCATGAGGTCAGTTCAATTCCCAGGATATATATATATATATATATATATATATATATGAAATCTGACCAAATGGAGCTTTGCTCTGGAAAATAAGGATAAGTTTTATGACAACACATGTTACTATGTTAAAGCCTATTTGAATGGAAACCATATATTAGGGAAAATATTAACTTATCATATCAACATCAGACTAAAAAGAAGTATCAGTTCTCCACAAAATGTTATTTAGGTTCTCTTAAAAATGCATTAATATATTGGAATAGAAAACTCTAAAAGAGAACACTTACAAAAATATCACCTTTTGAATCAGTAATTATGCAGTGTATTATTTTGTGACAAATATTCAGGCAAAAATTTACCAAAGGCTAGACTATTATAAATATATAAACAAATCTATGTAACTAGCACAGAAAAATGTAGTCCATTACTTCTATAACTTTGTAGCAGGGAATGACTTTAAAGATTTTTCAAAAGCTATAAGCTATCATGGAAATAATTGCTAAATTAAAATATATTGAAAATAAAACCAGGTATAGTGGAATATGGAGGCTGAGACCCAGTCCTGGACTGCATAGTCAATGAATCTATGGATAGGTAGACAACTGAATAAATAAATAAATACTTCATTGAGCGATTTTATTCCTGGTGATCAATATGGCAAAGTTTAAATTAAAAGACCACGCTCCAGAATGGTGTGGATGATAGTGTTACACAACTATGTGTGCATGTCCTGGTACATTTCAGCCTCAGTGTGACTGCACATGTCTACTGAGAACAGTGACAGGGCAGTGAAAGGCTGGGTATTTTAAACTTGTTTTCTGTATTTTCTCACTCTCATTGAACATCTTAATATATTATATATTAAGTCTACATATTTTACAAAGGTATTTTAAGTTCTGAGAAATGTTACTTTTTTAAGAAATATGTCTATAACTTATGGTTCTGTTCTTTTAAGGATATATAAGTACAACATATAGTGTGTAAATATGCTAACAAAAGGAAAGAAAAATGAAGATACTTAAAGGATTCTAAAAGAAACTAAACTTCTAATCAAAATTAAGATCTACAGTTGGATTCTGTAGTCTATGATTTTGAAATGAAAAATCTAAATCTTTTCTGTGGTTTTAGGAGAAAAATTTCAAACCATTCTTAATTGTAAAATATCTCCCAAGTTTCAGTTTATCTACAGCTAGCAAATATAATCTCTATGTTAAGTGTGCACGCCAAAGTGCAGAAATACATTAAATATTGTTCAAGTTGAAGCCTATTACAGTTGAAAAAAAACAAAATACTATTTCCTATTAAGCTATAGTTCAACTTGTTGTTATTTTATACTGAAGTAATTCTTTATATTAACAATAATTTTATACTATGTAAACAATTACATTATTGTAAAACATTATAATTAATGTACAATTATTTTGTATTAATGCAAAACCATTTTCAAGACCCCCCCTTTGTGAAACCATTATCTATTATGGCCCTGATGCATCATCCACTGCAAGTTAGTCTCTATCTCCAAATTTTCCTCATTGTATTGTTTAATTGTTGCATTTATCCTCTTCATGCCATATCTTGCAATTTGCTATTATATTTCCTTGTTCATAGTCTACTTACAATGCATAAATTAAATAAATGTTTAATGTATCAAGTTGAGTAATTAAAAATACTAACTGCATTATATTAATCGGTATATCTATCATGTATCTGTCTGATACAACCAACATTACACTTATATTATTTCCAAAGAAAATAAACATGCAACAGAATTTATGTGTATGTGCAATCCTATTGTGAAGGATAATTTATTAACCTATACACACAATGTCATTATTTGACATATTGTATATAACTTCAACCTTGTTGAGAAATGGAAGATTGTGAAAATTAATTTTGTGGATTTAGGAATTTTAACTCATTAATCAAATATTTATTATAAATCTAAAGAAAATCTACATACCACATTGAGTCTTAGAAAGTCCAAGACAAATTTGGCATGGCCTTTAAGATACTTTAGGCAGAAATTTCTGACTAGAGTATAAGTGCTGTAATTTAGACATTAATGTAATGCAAGATAACTAGATGGGGCATGAACTCTGCCCAAGGTATTCTACAGGCTGATCTGCAAGAAAGTCTGTGCCTAAGGACTTTTAAAACCATGCATAAATGCCTTACAAACCATAAGTCATATGAAATATAGTCAAGTATCATTGAAATATGTAGTTTTTCTGAAGAAGCCTGCCCCTGGAAAAAGCCATTTAAATCCTCTAAAGTGAGAAGTGATTAGTCATTTGTGCTAATGCTACCAATGTTTTCTTTTCGAATGGAATACCTAGACCATTATCTAGTGAGAAACAGTAAAATTAGAGCTAAGGAATATATTATTAGATGTATATTTCTGCATATCCAAAATCAGAGGCTGAGAAAATTATCATTGTATTTGGCATAGTACTTAACTTTCAATCACTGAGTCTCATGCCATATATTGAAGAATTATATAATTACATAACATGCATTCAGCAACAGTAACAAACTTGGTTGTTATCTTTAAATAATTCAATGATCTTAATGTCATATGAAATACAGTCATTCATACTGAACTGTCCAACTAATATAGCCTTAATGTTACCTTTAAGGAAAAATAAATGCTAATTTTTTTCTCAAAATTTTCCAATGCATTCTACATACCATTATCCTGATATTGAAACCAAATGAGGATACAAGAAGAGGCAAAGGTAGCAGAAACCAAATGAAGAAGAGGAGGAAAAGGGATATAGAGGGAGGAGAGAGGAAAAGTAAAGGAAGATGGGGGAGAAAAAAGAGGAGGAGAAAGAGGAAACTATACAGTAGTGTAGCTAATGAACTAATGGAATTGAACTAAATAGAATATCAGAAAGGTCATAATCAGGATTTAAGCAGGATTTACCTCAGGAGTGCAAGTATGGTTCAACATATATGTATCAAAAATACAAAAATCACACTCATGAAGCAAGGTATGAAAATATTAGGATTCTCTCCTTAGATACATGGAAAAATTGATAAAACTAGATATCTGTTAATGATATAAAAACCCTAACAACTTTGATAGGGAAAGAATAACCTTCAAAATAAAGGCTCGACATAGCAAAGTCACAGCCAGCATCATACTGAACAAAGAAAAGTTGAAAGTTTTTTTCTCTATGATCTATAACAAGATAAAGATAACTACTATTTTTCAACATAGGGCCAGATATCTGAGCCAGAGGAATTCAACAGAAAAAGAACTGAAAAGACCTACACATAGAAATGCAGGAAGGCAAACTATCCCTATTTACAATTGGTCTACTTTATGTAGAAGAATCTGTTTCAATAAAAATATCAGAACTGGTCAAAAAATTCTGTAAAGTTGAAAACAACATGAAAAAAATCACCAAAGTGTATATTCAACCATAAGATTACTAAGAAAAATCACAAAATGATACTCCTCACAAATGTGATAAAAATAAAATCGAGAAATAAACTTGATGAAAGAAAGGAATTGAATGACTTTTACAATAAAAAACTTTAATAAAAGAAATTGAAAAGGTCAAACAAAAAATGGAAGGTTTATCAATATTCAGGGTCTAATATTGTTAAAATGTCCATACTATTCAAAGCAACTTAGGGTAGCAATGAAACCCTCATCACTGTGCCAATGACATTCTTCACAGAAGTGGAAAAAATTCTCAGATTTATACTAAAGTGCAAAAGACTCTGAACAGTCAAGGTAATCTTGTGTAAAAAGAACAAAGTTAGAGGTATCATGTTATTTATTTTAAAATACATGACAAAGTTATAAAAATCAATACAACATAATATTGATAATAAAATATTCATACAGTCAGTGAAGCAGAATAGAGTGCCTTGAATAAAAACTTTTGTTTTCTAGAGCCAACTAATTCTCAACAATCATGATAAAACACACACTGTAGAAAAGACAGTTTTATTGAAAAAAGTGCTAGGAAAACTGGGTATTTCCAAGAAGACTGAAATTTTCCCTTTGTCATTCACCATAAAGAAGTTAAACACATAATGGAATACATAATTAAGGACTTGAAAATAAAACAACCACAATAGAAACATGGAGAAAACTTCAAAATAGCAGTGTAGGGAATGATAGAAATGATTTTTATAAGACTCCATAAGCATAAGAAACAAAAGCAAAAATAGACAAATGAAATTATATCAAGCTAAGAATTTCTGCATGGGAAAATAATCAGCAGAGCAAAAAGTCTGTTTACAAAGTGGGAAACAACTGCAAACTATTCACCTGACCAAAAAATATTCAGAATATATGCAGAACTTTTAAAAACTCAACAATGAAAAGGTATAATCCAATTAAAATGGGCAAAGGATACTTACATATAATTTTCAA
Source organism: Hydrochoerus hydrochaeris (assembly GCA_004027455.1). Lineage (NCBI taxonomy): Eukaryota > Metazoa > Chordata > Mammalia > Rodentia > Hydrochaeridae > Hydrochoerus > Hydrochoerus hydrochaeris. The sequence goes on along the minus strand of PVLA01004050.1, from coordinate 28,415 downwards.
ACAAAGAAATTCTAGTGACCATCAAATTTATGAAATAATACTCAACTTTGCTAACCATCAGATAAATCATTACTCAAAATCACAAGGAGTATTAAATTACTCCAGTTAAAATATCAAATACTTATAATGATATAAAGAAAAGAAACGTGCACATTTCATGTGAATATAAACTATAATACCTATTATAGAGAACAGTATAGAAGTTGCTCAATAAATTAGCACTATCATGTGACCGAGTTAGTCCATATTGTGGGTATAACAGCCAGAAGAAATAATATCAGCATATCAGGAAAGACACCAGGACTACACTATATGTTACTGCACTAGTTACAGTAGTTGAGACATAGATTTACTATAAGAGTCTATTGCATAAAAATGTGCGATATACATTATATATATATATATACATATGTTTTTATTCAACCATAAAAAGAATAAATCTTATTATCTGCTGCAAAAAGGATAGAAATGGACAATATTAAAAAATATTGAAACATTTAGAGATGGTAATCTCATGCCTTCCAGGTGTTAGTTTTTATACAAATTTTCCTTAGAGAACAAGTGTAAAAACACGAGATATATAGAAAAGTTGGGCATTATTAACTTTTTTCTTCACTACGAATTCTTTTCATGTATGGAATATATTCCTAATATATTTGGATTTGACACATCCATACCTTTCAGAGTAGAGTCTACAACTATTGAATCAGCAGTCAGAAAATATAATAGATTTGGAATTTAAAGCAGTAAGTCTTGCAAGATTTTTGGCTTAAAATAACTGAAGTTTTATATGCACCAACTACATACTCTGCTCCTCTAAGCACTGCTTCTCAAGGTAAGAGAAGGTTTACAATCAGGTAACAACAGCGTTACAATCGACTAGGAGCAGCAAAGGCTGCGATGTGCCATAGCTGGGTGAACGCAGTGATGGAGCAAGCATCAAAGGAACTTTTACTGAGTCATCATACGACATCATAGTAATCTAAATAACCTACATCGCCAACTACTGGTACTAAATTATGTGTATGAGTTCATATTTCTCTTAAATTTCAGTTAGGATATTTTCTTTGATATAAATAAAATGTATTAAATTTCTGTGGGTATGACAAAATACCTGCAAAAAATAACTTAAAGGAAGAAAGATTATTTTTGTTTCATGCTTTCAGAGGTTTCTGTCCATGATCCACTGTTTCTATAATTTGGGGCCTGTGGTAAGGTGGAATATTAATTAGTGTGAGGAAGCTCCTTCAGTTCATAGCAGCCAAAGAGTGAGGTGGGGCTGGGGTCAAAATCCCAGGGACCCATTTCTCCAAGTAGCTGCTACCTTCTTCAATTTCTACCACCTCCACCGACATCGGCAGCTGGAACTGAGCATTTGACACACAACCCATGGAAGGAAACTAACATATTCACAGTTTTACATAAAAGTTACTGTTTTCCATAATTATAATCCTCAAATTTTAAAGTCATGATAGAATGCTGAGACAAATAGGAGAAAAATAAGAGTGAAGCTCTGTAAGCAAAATAAGCCAGAATCAGAAAAATAAATCACATGTTCTCTTAATATGAGGAATTGAAAAAAATGGCAAAGGACTAAAAAGAAGACTATTATGAGACAACAGAAGGATAACAATGGAGACAGGGAGGAGATGGGGGCATACAATGGGGATATGAATAGCTCAAAAGACATTGTAAACATTGAGTCTCCGCCAAAGTTGTAGACTAAGGTTATGGGGCAAGAGCCAAGGGGAAGACTGCTTGAAGTATATTATGTTCATTACAAATTGACCAAGACAAAATTCATTAATCTTTATTAATGTATTAATAAAAAGTGAGAATAAGTGATTATCAACAGATTTGAAATCCATAGTACATAGTTCCTTGAGCATACACATCTCCTTTCCTATCAGCAGAAATTATGATCTTTCTTAACATCCATGAATATCTATACAATATATTACATATAATTCTGTATAAAGGTTTACCAGAGAAAGAGAACCAATAGAAGACACACACACATACACATGCACACACGCATGCACACACACACACCTATAGTTATGTGTGTACATTTCCAAAATTTATAGGAAAGATGGACTGACTGAAGATACAGATAAGCTGATGCTTCGTTGCTCAGTTTGAATCCTGGAAACTCGGGCAGTCTAGAAGCACAATTTCTTCCAGCAAGGTATTTCTGCAGAGAATTCTTAGCAAGTCTGTTTCTTTTATATTTCAATGTAAATCATAAAATCATATTCTCAAGTTCCATAAAAAGCAAACAAAGATAAAAAACCCTTTTGACGTTTTGAGGAGTCGTGTAGATTAGTTTGTAGAAAATTTGTATTTTTACTCTACAAGCTTTCCCTTTCATGAATATTTACTTATTTAGATGTTTTCACTGAGGTCTCCTCTGTTTCCTTAGGTCTTCTTTAATGTCTCCCAGTGCAGTTTTACGATTTATGCCATAATTAGTCCTTAAATCTTTTTGATATATTTTGTATTTAGGATATCATTGTTATTGAAAATATTTTTTTTCTTTCATAATGCAGTATTAGTTTTAAACTGACCTGTTTTTCCAAACTAGATCTATAAATAAAACTTTAAGAAACCCACATAAGAAAATTTCTCACATTGTTTGGTTTGACAAAGAGTTCTTAGTTATTTCTCATAGTTAATTTTATGTGTTAATTGGACTGAGCCTCGTTGTACAGATAGCTGGTCAAATTGATGCTGAATGATTACTTATAAAATCAGTGAGCTTCGTCCAATTGATACAAACCTTATTGAAACAAACAAACAAACAAAAAACCAGACTGACGGCTCCCAAGCACGCGGGAGTTCTGCTGCTTACCACCGTGGAACTTCAACTGCAATGTCATCCCTTCTGTGGGCCCTCAGCCGGATGGCTCTGACTTTCAAAGCCGCGTGAGCACTTCTTTACATTTACACCTTGTCAGCCCGCTCCGCAGCTTATGGTACCTAACATACTAGTTTCTCACTTCATCACTGACTAGTAGAGTGCTTCACCAAAACCAGAATCTATAAACATTTTAAAAAGATACATTGAACTGTAAGTTGGCGATATTAAAAAAAGGGTTTTTGTTGTTGTCATTGTTGTTTTGGTTTGTTAAAAGATAATATCAGGAGAATAAGACAAATCAAAGACTACAAGAAAACATTTACACGTGAGACATCTGACAGTTTTACCATGAGTAAGTACAGAGTTCTCAAAAACCAATAAAATAAACACAACTTTAAAAATGAACAAAATATTTGAATATACATCTCATCAACATGTAAAAATAGAGGAAAATTAAGTTACTCAGTGAGGAACATTTAAATTAGAATTCAATGAGACATTGCTGCATATGTACTCAAATGTTTGGGAGGGTAAAATCTAATAATGCCAAGGGTTGACAAAGATTTATAACTATTTGAACTGCTGTATTTTTATGGGTAAAAATTGAAAATATTAAAATTATTTTATAAAAAATCACAGCAAATTTTTATATTAACAATATATCTAAATTACCTATAATTCCATACTTAGTTATTTATTCAAAAGAAATCCAAATTAATGTAAACAAAAAAACTTCTCAGAGTGGATAAGATACAAATATCTTTCCACTAGTGAATTGAAAATATTAAAGTCATAAAATATAATTGAAAAGAAACCTGCAATCAATATATTCAACAACATGAATGAATCTTAAATTCTTTCTTTCTCTTTCTCTTTCTTTCTTTCTTTCTTTCTTTCTTTCTTTCTTTCTTTCTTTCTTTCTTTCCTTCCTTCCTTCCTTCCTTCTTCCTTCTTTCTCTTTCTGAGTCAGGGTCTCACTATGCAGTTTAGGCTGACCTTGAATTCACTTTGTAATCCAGGCTGGTCTCAAACTTGCAATGATTCTTCCACCTCAGTCTCTTGAGTGCTGGGATTACAGGTGTACACCATCATTCCTGGCTTCACATTGATTTTCTTTGTAAGTAAAAGTTGTCAGAACTAAATGTCTAAATTCCATTAGGTTCAATTTATATTACAGTCAGCAAAACAAACCATTGGAACAGAGAGGAGGCCAGTGGTCCCAGGGGTTGAAACAGTGGGAAGGAAATGAGGGAAAGGGGGCAGCAGAAGGGAAATTGTTGCTGTGTTGAAACTGTCCTGTATCATGATTATGTTGGTAGATACACATTTTCATCAAAATTTGAAAAACAGTTACTGCATGCCAGTAAAAAAGCTAAAGATAAGAAAAGATGTCACTGACATTTTTATTTGGCTTTCCTTAGCATAACGGTTGAGTTAAAACTTTTATTTCTGGATACTAAACGATGATCCTTAACATGGTTGATAGATATATTCCCAAGGAAAGAAGTTAGCATAGTAGAAACTAAGAAGGTTGATACATGTTCCTGCCAAGTATAACACTGCACCTTTTATATTTATCATACCATTTAGTTCTCACACCCACCCTATAAGGTACGGATTAACACGGACACTTATTTTTACAGAGAAATCAAGGTTTGAGAGGCCAGCCAGAAGAATGACTAACTTGATCTTTGTGCAATATCCCAGATATTATGAGGACTTGTGCATATTCTGTATAATCAATCAAGCTTCTTATGATTTTTGGATAAAAGATGTGGAAGAAGATGAAATACTCTGATTATTATCCCCTTCTCTTCCAAGTAACCAACTGTGTGATGAGATCAAGGTTGATGAGACCAGAAGGCAGGTGACTAAAACAGTGGATTTAATGAGAAAATCTTACAAGACAGGTGGCCTAGGTAAGACAAAGTTCCTTAATATCCCTCCCTTCAGGAAATTCCTAGCCTTCCCAGGTGCTTACTGAGTAGGAGATAGAGTATTTCCAGTGTCATGCTGTAACAAAAGTGGCATGCCACTAAAAAATAATAGTATCTTCATTGCCTGTATTTCTTGCAATATTCCAGAGCCATCACAAAGGTGTAATCATCAAAATGTTTTTTTTTTCTGTGACAGTCACAGCTGATCTTACCACTACTGTTCTTTTTTTTTTTTTTTTTGCATGCTTGACATGTGCACAGGAAAATAAAATATATTTTGTAGAAACACACTCAGTTATTAAATTGTCTAAATAAACATCCACTTTAAAAACTTTTCTTCCTGTAGTATTTTTGTTTTGTTTGAGCTAACCACTACATAAAAAATTTCTTTAAAATTTCATGAATGTAAAGTTTTTTTTTGGATAGAATAGCTTTATAACATAATATTGTAGTTAATTTTATGTTATGAGTATAGAAGACAAACTTGGTTAGAAAATGAGAGAAGATCCTATTATCAGAGGGGCCTGCAGGCAAAGCTCAGAAATATATCTTATTCAGAGGAGAAAGTTTCAGAAACTGACAGAAAATAATACAAATGGTAAAAGATACACGAGGTAGTTTAGAATGAGGAAATAGAAGCTTAAAAGGGCTGTGAAAGCAAGGTAAGAGCACTGCTGCCAAAGAAAGCACAGTTGGGGTAATTCTCAGCAATGAAAGTAATGAATTCCTCATCAAGACAGGATACTTCTGATCAAGGTCATCGCAAACCAGGTCGTCTGATGCAAGAGATAACTGTACTTGGTTAGGAAAGAGTCACGATTCAGCAGTTTATTACAATTGTTCAAAAATTCACATCGGTGACTTTGAATCAGGAATCTAGTATAATTAATTTCATTGAGAGCTGGAAGTCTTTATTTTGTTTTGCTTTCTTTTTTTGGCAATACGAACTAGGGGAAATTATCTACTCGACTTTGAGCCAACTTTAAAACAACAAAATAGGAGCTATTAACCTAATTTGACTTACTCAAAGCCAATGCTAATTACTAGTCTTGTTATAAGCTTGTTAAATTAATCACTTACATTTACCCATAAGCCAGCAGGTGGAAGCTGGATTATCTATAGGGATATTAATTTGTGTCTGAGTTTTTCCTAATTTCCTCTCCTTCCATTCAAGCAGGTAGCTAAGACTAAATATTCACTGACTCGGAGCTTTTTACCACACAGAAATGAGAGGTTGCCTAAAGTTCACGTCCCTTTCTTCTTTTTGTAATTGGTAAAATATATCGAAGACACCGCAGATGGAGGATAAAAAGGGAGAGAGTTTCTAGACATCAGGAAGAAACAAAGCCCAGATGGTCGTTCCTGTGAAGAACTGAACGCTTTGGGCTAATGGGTGAGGGTGCCCTCAGGAAAAGGAAGACCCGAGAGCCTGGCAGCAAAAACGCAGGGCATCAGACAGGACCTTCAGCCTCTGGAAGCACCCTCACAGCCCGTGAGGGCTCAGAAGGAGCCTTCCCCATGTGGAGACCGGCTGTGGTGGCGGCCAAGGCGGTGCAGCGCAGACTGCAGGGCCCCCCTGTATTTCGCAAGCCTTGCAGTCCTTCTGGAGTCATCGTACTGAAAGGGTCCCCACGATAATTAAATTGGAACTGCCTTCCTAAAGGTAGGAAAATGAGTAAGAAGCAGTTTTTTATTATTATTTTAAAAAGAAAAACAGAAAAAAGGATAGAAACGATACAGAATTTCAAAAAATTTAGTACGAAATGAACAGTAATTAGAGTAAGGAGAAGTTTGAAGACAGGATAACATAAAGAGAATTTCAGGGTATAGGTTTCTTTCACTCCTGATTTTGAAGATTAATATTCCTACTTGATGTGGATTTTATCAAAAGATTTTACATAATCAGTCAGCAAGCTACCTTGACATAGAAGCCTAAAAGTCCCACATGGAAATACTGTTTAATTTTTTATTTAGTTGACAGCTTTAAATGCATGTGAATATAATCATCTTTGCTATATTTATAGACTATTAGGAAATAAAAAAACACAAATGGTAATTTAAGTCTATTTTATTTTGTGGTTTTTTAGATTAAAAATTAACTGAATCCAGATTTATCAAAGGACCTCTAAGGTCACACTGGTCCAGCCCTGGAGTTGGTACCAGAATATGCATCTTCTGAACACCGCCTTCCCACATCGTGTTCACAATAAACCCGAGCCAGTCAGACTACTGCAAAGGGGCAAGATGGAGATGGAGAACTCTTCGCCTTCTTTTTGGAAAATTGTCTGGCTGACACTGTTGCATTTAGAAAATAATATTCTTTCAGCAGGTTATACACAGAATGATGCTACTCTTTACAGTGAGCCTCTAAGGGTTTGATTGTTATCAGACTGTACTTTCATCCATCCATATTTGGGGCGTGAGGTAAGAAGTTCTGCTAGGAAAAGGGACACCCCCGAACTCTCGGTAAGAAAGACATGGGAGTAAGGCTGTGCCTGGTTCCTGAGCCTGCACAAATAGACATCATGCGCTGGAAGAAAGTGGTCCTTCCTGAGCATCACTGACTTTGTGGAACGTGTAATAAAGAGAATCTGAGTCCTTAAATACTGAGGCACTCAGTACATTCCCTGGAAAAGGAAAGTATGGGCACAAAGACTGGAGGTAGCATCCTTGGAAAGGGTCCCAGACCTCTTGTGGAAGACCCAGCGCCTGAGACAGCAGGCACCAAAAGCAGCATTTGAAAGGAACCAGAAATGACAGGCACGGTAAGGCAGCAAAGCAGAGAACAGGAGCAGCGCCATCCAGAACTCCCGTAAACAACAGGACAGTGTAAAGGGCTGGCAAGTTTTCCAGGACTGAAATTTCAGTAAATTCTCTGATAGAAGGATAGATCCACAGGAACAGAATTAAAAATCATTGATGTGATTGGTCCAAAGTTTTCCTTTTAGTTGCTGTGGCCTGGAGACAGTGGATTAGACTCTAGCAGTCACACAGGATCTGCCTCACTTTTCTACTCCCCTCCTCTTCTGTCTTCCTCCTCTGCCAAAACTTGCTTTTGTAAAGGTGAATCTGAACCTGACTGACACAGCTATTTTGTGACACTCGCTACACTTCCTGATCTTCGGTGGTGTTTCTTTTTTGAACCATCCAGTTTTAACTTATTCGACATTGTCTCATCTTATTGGTCATCTTTCTGTAAGGATCTTATTTGTTTCTCCATTATTCTAACATGATGAGTTTCATTCCTGCACTGCATCAAATATTTGGCAGAGCACCTTAAACCTTGCAGAGGTTTAGTAAATGCTCATTGATGAAGCTACTGAGATTATATGCAGAGATGAGTTAAACATTGTTTATCTCTCAAATATAGAAACATAAAAACATGATATACTCTACAAAGTAGCTGTTTGCCTTCTTATAGCTGCATAAATAAAACATTCATAGTCATTGGCACTAACGATATTAAAAATTTGTGCTGTATTCTGATTTTCTTTCCATTCAAAATGATTTGTTGAATTAGCAATAATTACCTCAAGGAGAAAACAAGAGATTTTTGTTTTGATTTTTTTAAATGCTCTTATATTTTTTAAAAAGAAGTATAAAGTCATGATCTTATGCAGATGTGCTACATAAGACACAAATGCAATATTTTAAATGTTGATTTAAAATTTAAAAATCTAAAAAAATTATACTGAAATCTAAAGAGCCACCAAAGTGACACATTTCACGCTTTGTTAAAAATGTGAGTTAATCAAGTCTATTTCAAACTTAATAATCAAAGTTAACTTTGTGTTCCTTTAGAAAAGACTTTAATCTAGGCTTCATCTGGTCTTTGCCTACTTTTCAGCCCCAGGCTCATTCTGTGTCCACTGCATCTCACACTCTTACATTTCCTGAAAGATGCCCTAGCTTTCCCGTTACCTTTATCCTCCAGGACTGAGGAGAGGTTTGCTGGCCTCCATGCCTCCCTCATGGAGACAGTCCCCCTGCCACCCAGAGAAAGCAGAACCTTCCCTCAAATCCTCTTGGTTTGAAAGTGACCATATGACAAGTTACAGTGAGCATAATTAGATGCTTACTGCAGGAGTTACAGTGACCCTGACTCTGCCACATCTAGAAGGTAATTACTTAATCTTTTGTTTCTTGTTGCCTCATCTGTAAAACTGATGCTGTGTAGTAGGAAGCCCCTAATAGCTACTTTTCACCTATTTTCTAATTCGGGAAAAGCTCTCTTAAGTGAATATTTGAGAAAGGGCATGGCTTTTGAAGGGATGCAAGTAGAAAAGTAAAAAAAAAAAAACTATACATGTGGCTAACCATAACCAGTCCTGTTAAAACTGGTGCCACCTGATGAGGGAGTATTACTTTCTGTGACAGAGGGACATAGTAAAAGGAGGAGGACTTCCATAGCTTAATGATTACATAAAAATTATGCCACTACTGTGAATAATTATCTCCTTTAAATAATTTTCAAATATCAAAGAATGTGGGATCTGAAAATAGAATTTGTAAGTCCTAGGAATATGGGAAAATTTTCCTGAACTTGATGGCCGGAAATGTGAATTATCAGGATTAGGATAGGAGGACCAGTGTAAGAGAAAGTTTAAACTCTTAATCTCTTGGTTGTGATACAATATCAACACATTATCATGTAACAACTCAAATATGAAATCACAATTTTTTATTTCAAATAGTCTTTCAGAAATGAGTAATTGGTATTAAAATTTTAAGGATGGAAATAAGCCAGGGAAACACATCATCATTTTTACATTGTTCCTTTGGAATATTAATTGTCAGTTCCAATTCTCCAAGCTATACCAGGAGGAAACACTGTAAAAGTCAAAATTATACATAAAATATTTATTTTTAAGATTATGTTAAATAATTTATGGGCCTATATTTATTTTTATTGTATTTCTTCTGTGAGTAGAATCTTTTCCTGTGAGCAATCAGTCTTTTGTTTAATTTAGATTACTTGAATCTGAGTTAGTTTGGGAAGATCATTTTGATTTGATTCAATTTTTATTTGATATTAGTTATTAAGATATCTTTATGAAATTTGTGCATATAACAGTATCTTTTGTCAGTGCTAACTATGATAAGACATAAAATTATCCTTGTTTGCTGTTTTTTAAAAAATGGTTTAAAGATGTTGTGAAAGGGAAAGTAAAAGAAACTGCTTGAAAGGAAAGAACAACTGGGATAAGAGAAAGAAGAAAAAAAGAAAGGAAAAGATTATGTGTCTATCTATCTGTCTATCTACCTATCGATCTATACACAATGTATAAAACTATACTACTTATCTCTCTTTGTTCATCAAAAAGAATAGTTTGTGCTTTCATTGTTAGATCATTTGATCATTTTTCATACCTATATCTTGCACTCTGAAACACTACCTTGAAGATAACAGTATACAATATATTAGCCAGTGTTTTTTCTTATTTTTTGTTTTGAAATTCTGTATTATCATTTTTGTTCTTTTTTGTTTTTAAAATAAAAATATATAAATATGTATGTCATATTTAAATTTAATTTGTTTGAAATTTTAGAGATGAAATAGCAAATCCAAGTGCCCTATTTTGAAGCAGGTGTCATTCTTTGGAATGGTGACGCTTTACAGTTTTGCTCTCAGGGAAACTGACTTAGGAGGATTGTGAGTTTGAGGCCAGGCTGAAAAACATATTGATTTAGAAAGATCCTGTCTAAAAATTATAAAGTTTTATGAAGGTCATGGGGTAATATCTCAGTGTGAAGACTAAAAATTCAATTACTTATACTGAAAAAGAAAACCTGTCGTCATAATTTTTACCCTACATCAGTCATTCCTAAAAGTGCCATCGTCACCATCATCATCACATAGATAACGTTCTTCCTACTACCAGTCACTGTTTTTAGTAGTTTCCAGTATTATCTAACATAATAATATTGAAACCATTATTTCAACAAATTATGTTACTTGACCACTGTGTTGTAGTTATTGAGTAATGAAGAAAATTTTGAATTTGGGTTTTGGAAACCTTCTTCTTGTTATAAAGTTTCAAGTCTTATCCATTAAGATAACATAATAAACTTTCTCATATTCTGCTAAGTAAGTCTATTAAAATGAACACCTTCACAACAAAAAAAAAAATGTAAATCTTTTCCATTTGACTTGTATTTACCCTCTGTCTCTTTGCCTCTCACTTCCTCTATTTTATATTTTATAGAAAATAAGATGATTTAATTTATCAATATAGTCCACCAACAAAGTATTTGCATTGGCCTTTTAATTTATTGAATTTCCACTAAAATAAATATATCTTTATTAGTAATACAAACTGATAATATATTTTGAAAAATTCCTTATACACAGTATTTATTAATTCAGCCTACTAAAGTAGATTTAAGAGAATAAAATGACTTGCATGGTGGTAGATTCAAATTCCTTTTTAGGGCAATAACTATCCTCAAACACCTTCAACATTTGGCCCAGAAAATCAGCAGAATGATTATATCACCTTCAGCTGAGTTAGCTGTAAGAAAATTGAAAATGAAAATTAAATTCATGTGTTTTGTAGACCTCACTATAAATCTTACCATAATTGTATTTATATTTGCATTCTTTCTTAACAATTGCATCCCTGTGAGAATTAGTACAAGCATTATTAAAAGAAAAGAGATATTACATCTGGAAACAAATGGAAATTACTTAAAAAGTTTTAAAATACAGTTGCATATTGAAATAGTGTTTACAGTTAATAAACAAAAGTCAGTTGTTTAAATAGGAAGTCCTAGAGGTTACTCATTATAGCTCATTACCTGGTGCCCCAAGTTTTGGAATTTAAATCTTGATTCTTAACAGGGAATGGAATTTGATTTCAGACCTGAATATAGGGAATGGAGGGGGAATTATGTGTTATATAGTTTGAATTTTGATAGATGCTGAAAAATAGCCTAAAGAATTCCGTATTTTACTCAAATCCTGCCATTTTGGTGACTTGAATGAAAATAATTTTGTAATATTCCTACTACATGATTCACCATAAGGGAGGATGCAGTTGAAATAGCACAAATTCATAAGTGATGAAGGAACTATAAAATTAAAAAGACCAATGGACCAAACAGTTTCTCACTGACTGTCTAATATTGCATTATAGTTACAGTTATGAAAACCTACTCCAAACAACTGAAAATATGCTCCAAGACATGAACAGCCTAATACCATAAATGGTTAGTAAAAACAAGCCAAAAAGCAGGTTTCTGACATACTCTAGACTACTAAATTGAAATATCTATGGGATACCCCAGAAAGCTATAATTCAGTAAATATGCCATAAGGAACAGAAATTAAACTATAGCCATAAAGCACAGAAAATTCAAGTGTGCAATTGATTAACATTTATATGTGAATATAAATGTAACAACATTCAGAATCATGTACAGTAGATTCTTATCACCCTAAAAGACTTTTTCATCGTACTAAAACACCTGGAGGAAAAAATATCACAGCTTTGCCTTTCCGTAAACCTCATGCAAATGGAACATATGGCATATGATTTTTCTTTTTGTATAAATGACTTATTTCTTTCAACATCCTGTATCTTAGATTTGTCCATGATGTTGACTATATTAAGAGTTTTCTGTTTTGTTTTATAGTTGAATGGTGGATATTTTGGTAGTTTTCCAAGTGACACTTAGACACTGCAATATTTTAAAAGCTCCTGTTTATATCTTTCAAGAAGTATTCTGTGTTTCATCAAAATAATCTGGCAATCAAAATAAGAAATTGTGAGCATTGTTATCTGGGTGCTTAGAATTTCAAATTTGAATCATGTCTTCTATTAGAACTTACATTCAGAGATTCGATTTGCATGTAAACAAAATATCATCTGAGCTAATTTTATATGCATAAATTACATAGCATGTTCTATGATATCACTATGTATAGTTTGAGTGCATTGGTTTGAATAGGGAAGGTTATAGGTACATATTAATAGGAAAAACAATGGATAAAAGGCAAAAAGGAGAGCCATGAGAAAGCCCTACTTAAGGAGAAAAAGCGGTGAAGACACAGGGTAGCAAGGATGAGAATGAAGTGGATAGTAGATGAGAACGTTCTACCCCTTTCGGCTCCCACTCATTTCTCCTGGTCCTCAGCCTGTTACTTGCTACCACTTCCTGTTGAACTCATCCTAGTTGGGCTATGCTCTCTATTCTCTTGCTATGGCTCCTAAGGAAAATACCTACGTCAAGTGGGCAAGATCTAATTCTTTGCTTTCTTTTTCTAGGTCTGGTACCAAGAACTACAGCGACAAATCCCTCAGTTCAGTGGTGGTCAGTGCCTCATCCAACCCAGCACTACCATGACTATTGTCAGACAGTAAATACAGAAATGTCCAAGATTGTTTATGAATTTACACCCTTAAGGTTTACCGCTCAGTAGTCAGGGTGCTGCTGAACATGCTAACTAAACAGACAAACAAGTAAGCACATTCTTGAGCTGCCATGAAGACTACATCCAAATGGATTTTTCAAGCAGTACTTAGTTTCATAGCTAGCAAAACTAGAAACCTATTAAGCTTTCAATATAACTTAATTACAGGTCTCTTGTTAGAACTCTGGGTATCACACCAAAAAAATGAGCCAAAGATCAATGAAGAAATTAGAAGTAAAGCAGCAGTCTAACATGTTTTGCAAACTTCGATGTAAAATTATTCATGTAATTCATGTGTAAGTCTACGTATGTGTAAACAGGTTATCACATGCATATATGACCAGAGATCATTTCAGAACAGTTCTCTGCAATGTGCTAAACTGAACTCAAACTGCTTGTTATAGTTTAACCTAATAGATAGGGTTGGGAGCTTTGGTAGCACTTAGTTCTAATAATTCCGTATTGCTGAAACGCATTTAAAAAGCTGAATGTCTAACACACCCTGAAATTATTTAAAATACTCAATATTCACCAGAAAGATATTTACTTTAGCAGTGTCCCTAGTGTTTTACATATATTAGGTGAAATAACTTGCAAATATATTTCTTCTTCATCTTTAAATTATACTACCATGGTAAATACAGTGGATTTGTTGAGGATTTCTTTTTAACTACTATTGTGATTTACATAAAGACCTTTGAGAAATGCATATTTTTGGCCTTTAATAATTTTAAACTTTTACATGCTGAAGAATTAAGAAAGCTGTTGATACTTTTACAAGACAGGTTAATGGCTGGGGATTTAGCTTAGCTGCATAAGCACCTGCTCGGCAAGTGCAAGAGTGTGAGTCTGATCCCCAGTACCACACACACACACAAATACATGACAGGTCAGAAGATAATTTAATTTACCTTTCAGAAATTGGGCAACTGAAGCAAAAAAGATTCATTTGAGAAAGTTGAGAAGCCAGGTATAAACCTTAAGAATAGGTCATTCTTTGATCAGTTTTTCACAAGAAAGAGACTAGCTAATTTCAAAAGACTAAACTTTTAATGAATTTGTTAGCTCAGTATCATTGATGTGAGGAAACCCCAGGTCAAATGGAAATAAAATGTGTTTCTAGATAGCAATATTCTTTTCCACAGTACCTTTACCTTTTAAGACAAGGAAGTCAATGTGAATATTTTTATTATAAGAGGAGTGAAAACTATCTAGTTTTATAATCTGACACTTGTTTGTTATGACTTATATCTAATGTCCCCCCAAAGCCTTGCACACTCATAGCTGTGACTTTTGGGAGGTGACTGGATCAGGGGCATGTGGTACTGGGATTAAGGGTACATGGTATTGAATTAATACCCTATTGTTTAGCATAGCTCTGGGAATGACTGAATGGATTTACTAAAGCCAGGAGTCCCATCCACCCTGTGTGTGGGTGGCACCAACCAACAGGCTTGTAGCCTAAGGGGAAAAAGCTTGCTTCTTTCCTGCCTGTCATGCCATGAACTGTATCTCTTCCAGGAAGCCCCTCTGCCATACAGTTCTCCCTTGGAACCAACTAGTTACGAACTAAAACCTCTACAAACTGTGAGTTAATGTCACCCTTTCCTCCTTTAACTTGTGGGTGTTGAGTATTTTGTCCCAGCAATGATAAAGTAACCAAGACATTATTTGTCTCAAACACTCCAAGATAGCTGGATGCTTTTCTCACTCACTGACACAGAGACTCGACTCATGGTGTAATATCAACACAATTCGAATTCTTTTCCTAGGTTGCAGTTGGGTTGCTTTGTGACTACCTCTATCAGTTCATGTCACTTTGTCAACCTTTCAGAGGCTTCCTATGTCAGGATAAAAAGAACCATCCGTAAGAAGCCATAAAAATGTAGAAAACTGTATTTTCATCAAAAGAGTTGGGGGAAAACAAGTAAAGCATATAGCTAGTTAATATTTCCTTAAATGTAGCTATTCCTTCCATTCTAACATGGCATGCTGTAAATTCTTCCTTGGGTTTAACACTCTGTGGTAGAAGAACATTACTATATATAGGGTTTTTTCCTAAATGCTAACTTGTGGGGCAATTCCTGCCAGAACTTTCATAAATCCTTATGGTTCCATGGGGACAATAATATTGACTATGCAAATAAATAAAGAAAGATAAAGATTATTTTTCCTTGAAAAAATTCAAAGCCTAAAACAATAAAAAAGCGAAATCTTTGTATTAGTCTACAAGACCACAGATCATTTGCTATCTCATTAATTTCATGCCTAACCTTTCTCTTTGATGCCCTTTTCTCTCCTACTCCTAAGATTGCCTTCTTTAAAATTCCATTAAATGTTCTAAACATTCAAATTCAATACCTTTGTACTGGCTTAGATTTTCATCCAAAGTGTACTTTCCAAAATTATTTCCATGACTGTCTCCTTCACTTTTTCACTTCTGTTTTTGTTTTTTTTTTTAACCAGTGATCAAACCCAGAACCTTGCGCTTGCCAAGCAGGCTCTTGTGCCGCTGAGCTAAACTCCTGACCTCACTTCCTTACTTACCCATTCAGATGTCACTTTATCAACTAAAGCCTTTCTTGACTATGCCACATAAAATACATAAAATATACCTTAATATTTCTGCCTCATTCACTCCATATAACACACTTTAAAACTACATTGCCTCTTTATCCCAACTAGAATTTGAGATTTTTGGGATCTCCTTTTATTTATTCCCTACTTTTTGCCCCAAATTGGAGAACAGTTTGTATTTGATGCTCAAAACATATTTTTAGTAAATAAACAATAAGAATAGATGATATAGCAAAAATTGAACATTGAAACAGCTGACTTTGCCCTCAGTGTAGTTCTTTTATTAGCAAAGACTTTACTGTGAAGAAATTACAGCTGGCCTAACAGGTGCTAATACAAATGTCTGAAGCTCACAGATAAAAGCTTTTGTGGTGGTGTCTAAGGGGCAAGGGTATATTTATGTTTCCTCTCTGTAGATCAGATGCCTCCACAGCATGGCCTAGAGGTTACATTGATGTCAGTCATGAGCCTCATTCAGTACGACAGGTGTGACCCTGGGACCTTGACCTCCACGTGGAATTCCAATAAGCCACACACCAGTTAAAGAATAAGGCTTTCAAACTGATTTCCAGATTCTGATATTTTTTAATTATACTTTTTACTTGATGATCTCTTCCTTCCCTGTCTTCCAAATTCTTTTTCACGTTATGCCCATTTTCTTTCCCACTTTCCTGAAAAGTGATGATTGTCCAGGTTTTGGAGTATCTCTAATTTTTTTTTTCTATTTTCTGCCTGAATGCTATTTAGTGAGCAAATAACTTCTTCCTCACCTCACTTTTCATGAAACCAGCCTGTCCAAAAGCCAGCTTATGTGCTCTACTCTCACAAGGAAACCAGTGGTTCATGGGAGATTTCACACCAGTGTCAGGAGAGAGCAAAGTTTTCCAGTTCTAATCTGAATCTGATGCACAATCTCTGTCTATGCGTGCTCTTAATTGGCAGGAAAAGCAAGGAAGGAGACCTGTGCAGGCTGAAAACATCTCACAGGAGTCACAGTAGGAACACTAGGCTGATCTATCTCTATTCTCACTGTAGATACACTAAGGTGATCCCACGAAGTGAGTGAGAAGTGAGAAGGGAAACATGTTTTACATTTTTAAAAATTAAGATTGTTGTTTGAGCAAGAAACGAAATGGAATAAGGTACTTAGTTACTGTATTAGAGTAGGAAGATGATATGTAAATTTTTCTCATTTTTAAATTTATGTTAGGAAAATACATTAATAATCATTTAAAAATAAGGAGCAGGGTAGATGCAGTATGAGGAATTTTTAATATTAAATATAGAGGTTGAGTCTCAATGTCTACTAATAATCAGGATTAAGTTTTCATGTCAATCCTGCAAATTGCCAAACTACAGGCAGAAAAAAAATATTTTAGGAGGTTAAGCTCACATTTTGCAAATCAAATGTTGAAGAAAATCCCACAGTGACATGGAAGTGCAGATGAAGGAAAGTAATATTTGTGAAGCCTAATACTCGGCAGACAGTTTTCTTATTATCTCATTCACTCCGCCAACATTCTTGAGGATTCGGTTACCTATTTCTGAGAGGAACAAAAGAAGTTTTAGAATGATTGAGTTGTCCCAAACCAAAAATCCAAATAATCCGATTTAATTCTGTTCCTGAGACAGGAGTATGTGAAGATGAATATTCACTTGACCCTCATTAAGTTTGTAAGTTTTCTACAAAAGAAATGCTCTTATATCCACTTTTAAAGATCTAAATTCTCTGTCAGCCAGGATCTTGGGTTCTAATGTACTCTACTTTTGATGAACCTTCATAAAGCAATATAAATTTATTGATGACATTTGTATGTATAATAGTCTCATAATCTACTTCCATTCGGTTAATTGTCAGATTGGTAACATGTTCCAACCCACCATTCAGTCTTCTTGCTGAGGATGACAGCAGTTTGAAGACTGGATCCAATAAGCCAAGACATTTAAACTTGCTCACTTTTAATAAGTTAAATGCACAAGTGACTTCAACTAAGTCAAATGTGTTTGTTCCCAAACTGGGAACACATTCATGACATTTGTTGTTATTTAAATATAGAACTTTACTATCTATGACATCTTCCTTTCTGTTAAAGTAATAGGAGAAAAATACTGGATCAAATAAAATTAAATTGAGTGTTTTCAAAAGATTTATGAAAGTGAATTTGAGAATGATGATTGCAAAATTATGGGGGACCCCAACAATTGAAAGGACAGGGAAAGGGAGAATTGTAACATTTAAGGTTATTCTAAAATCAAATTACTACACAATTATCTTTAACAATTTGATCCACCTTAAACAACTCAAAATGAGAAAACATAAAAGGCATTGTAAATGTGTTTTCTGTAGAAAGATAATTGCAATTTGAATTCCAGAATCTATTTGTTACCACAAATCAAGAAAAGAATAAACATTTATATAATTAGTGAATTAATATGTGTATAATATTTATGCATTCCTCCTTTAATCTTTTTAATAACCTTTTTAATAAACCAATTTCCTCTCTATTTCTAATTTTCTATTAGCAGCTTCAAAAACACATTTATTTTTCATGATTTGTGTAGGTCAGAACTCTGCTGATAGTTTTATGTTACTGAAATCAAGGAATCATGTGGGTTTACCATCTGGGGTTGAGAGTCCTCTTCCAAGCTCCCCATTTGTTGGCAGCGTCCACTTCTTTGTGTTGTAGGACTGAGATCTGCATTTTCCTGGAGCTGCTGGTTGCTGTCTGCTCTGAACCCCTAGCTGTTACGCACAGTTCTTGCCACATTGCCTGCAGAAGCCACTCATGGCTTTTTCCTGGTCAGCGAAAGTGTCTGTGACTTTGTCTGCCAGCCCAATGGAGACAATATTCTTCATTTAAAGTATTCATTTAATTAAAGCTGGGATTGTCTGAAAAAAAACCCTTTCTTTTGTCCATTTTAAACAGCTTTATGGAGGTATAATGATATGCAAAGAGCTGCACACATCTAATGTTAACAATGTGACATATTTGGGCTTCTGCAAGCACATAGCTTGTTTGCGGTAAAGATGATCTCCACTGCTTGAGGTGCACTCTGCCATATTATGTGACCAAGTCACCAGAGAGAAATGAATTATGTTCATGTTTCCTGGCATTATGTAGGGTATGTGTACCAGGAGGACAGAGTTTCAAGAACATATAAATTCTGCCTACCAGGTGACATGAAAGGCCCAGAAAGATCCGTACATGGAATTCTTTATGTCTCATTCACAGTGCATAAGTAAAGCCCCCGTGGAACAAATGACTAACTATAACTCCCATCTCCTGTTTTCATCTCTTTTGTCACTCCTTTCTCCCTTTCACAGCAATCCAAATGTTTACAAGGTAATGAGAGGCTCGGGATAATATTAGCAGTGAGTGGTGGTTCTATCTAAAGAAAGAAAATTCTAATTTTTTATGAACAAAAGCACTGGAGGAGGAATTCTCAGTTGATTTTAGACATCCTCCTACACTCTGACACCTACATCATTTTTCTTTAAAACAACTTAGTTAAAATGGAAAAAGAATATTTTGAGGGTAGCATTAGTCTGGGTTGGTAAGATTAGAGCAAAATTATTATTCCTAAAACAATCACTTATTCTTTCCAAGGAAAAATTAATTCACAATAACATTTCAAATAATAAAAAATTAGAATAACAGCAATAGTAGTCTGGTGTGGCATAGAGAATCAGAGAAGAGGTGGTGATCAGCATTGTGATGAAAGAAGATTGAGGAATCTAATGTGATGCAAGTTTTAAAGACGGCATTTTGGTGACTAAAGTACTGTGGTCCTCAGGCAAAAGCATCAATCTGTGCTTTTCATTTTTCAGGCATTGAATCATCTCTCCTTCCTTACAAGCTTTAGTACTGGGCAGGAAGTGAGCCTTTCATAACCCTGCACACTTTCCACATTCTCTTTTGTCTTGGAAAATCTTCCACTGTTGGAGGTAAACGATAAATACAAGATGATTTACAGGAAATTAATGATCACTTGTAAGTTCTTATTGAATGTTTTTAAGGCCTTTGCCTCCTGTGCTGTATAGGAACCTGTGACTACGAAACATATCATAAAATGTTTAGAAGATTCCAGGAGTTTAAGCAAAGTGTACATGACTGACCCAGTAATCAAGAGTCATTATCTTCTCATTCTGTCTGCTAACCAAAAAATAACATAATAAATATATATCACTGAGTCATTCTGCAATTTACCTAGATCTTGTTTCCTAGGTAAACAAATATTTGCATACTTAAAACACAAACATGTTTACTATGAATAAATTAATTTCAAAACATATGTTTTTAACTGTTTCAACAGAACTGCTTAAAATATTACTAGCCAAGTGAAACTGCAAATAGTCCAGATTTAAATAATGTTTACAAAATTCAAGCTTTAGTGTAAAAATACATTGGTGATTCCATCTATAAAACCAAAAGAAAAATTTCCCACTTGCAACATTCAGTCTTTTATTATCACTCAATACTTATTTTAGTATGAAAATTAATTATCTGTTTTAAGTATAACTGCCAATTCTATTATTTAACAACAAACTGAATCAGAAATTCTATATAGGTTTAATTGAAGAATATTTAGCAGTGAAATTATCTCATAATGATTAAGAATGTGAAGAAATACTTAAAATTCCTAAGTCACTAGAGACCAATCATACCTTAAGGAAACTTTGAGTCATGAACACAACAAACTCAAGACATATAGCTACACTTCTCTGAGTCAGACTAAGGTCATGTTTTTCTCATATTGTTTGATTAGCTTCATTTCTCACACACACACACACATACACACATATTAGATAGGTATTTCATACTATATTTCATTTGTTGCTGTGCATTTGAAAAAACTTCTTAGTGGTCAGAAATCCTCATATATTTTTATGTTGATATATAATTATACAAACTATTTGAATAATATATTTGTACTTTCATTTTAAAAAATGAGCAAATATTTACCTTATGACTCATCAAATCCACTCCCCAGGATTTTTATAATGCAAAGGAAATCCTGTGACCACAAAGAACTTGTACAAAAATACAACAAATTTATTTATTCATAATCCTCAAAAAGTGAAAAAACAGTTCCATCCAGAGAAAACTAATAAATTGAAGTATATAATAAAGTAACACTAAGAAATAGAAAAATCTAAAAATGGAAATACACAGTGTGATTGGATAACAAAACACTTTGCTAAATAAAGTTGTATTTATTTAAATGAATATTGATCACATAAATATTTGGATTTTTCAAAACCTCACGAGCTACAAATTTGAGAACTGTGTACTACATTATATTTAAATAGAATGTAGTTTAATGAAAATCAAATTGATGCAGTACAACAGTATTTTCTTGATTGAATAAATATAGAAATTGGGGTTAAATAAAGTAAACTTTCTGCAATTGTGCTCATTACACTATGAATCTCAAAGGAGAAGGAATAAGTAAACATTTTGCCATGTGATACTTTGAAGACCACCTTGAAAGATTAGTCTTCCACAGTCTACAACACAATGGTGAGACATGTGTAATGCATGTGAAGAGTACAGAGAAAAATTGCCCACATGTGTGTTAACAACATAATAATAGAGTGAGAACAAAATAAGAAACAATCTGTTTCCATGACATAATGACATGTATGTAGCCTATCTTTGTTATAAACTGATAGTAATGTAACAAAAAAAAAATTAAGATTGTTACTGGGCCTGCAGACAAGACTGGAGGAGACAGCTGAAAGGAATGACAAAGGGAATGCTTGGGACAGGAAAAGAACAGGCAGTTGAGACTGACTCAGAGAGGCAAGACAGTTGCATGGCAGAAGTCGGGAACTTTATTTTTGGCTCTGCTGTAGACATAGCCAGGTGCCCCAGGGCAATCCACACGTGCAATTTATGACACTGGTTAGCTTTGGATATCAGACCTGCAAGTTTGTAACTGTCTGTGAATGGTGGCAGCTGTCATGGGAGTACAGTAAGGAAGATGATCTCTCTGTGTCCCATGCACTGGGAGACACAAAAGCTACTATGGGAAATCTGCTGGCAAGGAAAGTGAAATCGTACCCAGGATCATCTGTAAACAGGTCACCTTTGAATAACGCCGGTGGGTTGTAGACTTCATTCCAACAAAACCCAGTTATTTCAGAGCTTTCACAAAATGACAAAGTACACTTTTAGGACTCACAGCAGGGAGTGGGCTGGGGGTGACTCAAGTGTACATCCTACTGCTCAGAGATAAGTGGTATGGGTCTATACTACAGCTAGCATCAAAACCAGTGGGTGAGGAGGCACTGAAACTTTCACACTAATAATTTGTGTCACACATTTACATTTGTAAATAATCTTGCTTATCAAGAAAATTATTTTGCTCATTTGCTCATAAGCAAATTCAATAACAATTTGTCTTTGTTCTCCATTATGGAACATAACCTATTGTTTTTACATTGTCTTCTATAATAAAGTATATATTTGTCTAAGTCATAGTAGATCTGTTTACTATCTTTATTTTTTTTCCTGTTTCCTATTTTATGTCTCAGAAGCCTGTAGATTAATACTTCACAGCTACTCACCACACACCAAATGTAATATGTATAAAATAGTGGTGGGAATAAAGAAATTGTAGTATTTATACACTATGAAGTACTACTAAGAAGGATAACTTTGAGTCATTTGTTTGAAAACGGATGCATCTTGACCATGGTGCAATGTGAAATAAAATAGATACACAGTCTTAACTATCATATGGTTTCTTTTATATCAGAAAAACAAAGTTATAAATAATTTAAAAAGTAAAATAAAAAGATAGGTAATAAGAAACAGGGAGATTTGTCTTTCCAAATGGGGATGGAAACAAGAGTTGGAGGGAGTTGGGAGTGAGGGATAGGGAAGAGGAAGAAAAAGAATTAAGATATTGTTGTACATGTGCCAACTCCCCACAATAAATGTAATAATAAGGGACTGAAATTAAGAGCTAATAAAAACCAAAACAATATTAAGTAGTGGTATGAAGGATAATAAATGGGTGCATGAAGGAGGAGACGATGGATGGATGGATGGATGGATGGATGGATGGATGGATGGTTGGGCAGATGAATTCATGAGTGATGCAATTCTACATTACATGTCAACTTAATAGCATGATATTATAAAAGAGATTTAAAGATGAATTCTAAATTTTGGTTTTGTCCAAGAGGCACTAGACCTATTCATTTCATATAATTGAATAAGCAAATAAAAACAACTGAAAGAAAAAAGAAAGTTCTTCAAGACTTCAAGAATAGAATGTTTATAGATTATTTATATATTCTTTTCACCTATTATATATCCTAAATGATGGATGGACGTTATTCAAGAAACATGTAACTAAGAACTTTCCACAAGCACAGAGAAGAAAAAAGGTCCCCAAGAAAAGTCTCTATTCTATAACCTAAAAACTTAAAAAGAGTGTGGTTGAAGCATAGAAAATCTTTTAATAACCCCATTCTATTCTTACCAAACACCGAAAGAAAATTTGTATCTTCTCTGTGGAATAATTAAGTCTCTGATGAAGCTGAATTTCTATCCTAATCTTTATTATGTAGGGTACTCTAAAGTAGCAGAATTGATAGAAAATAGATCCATAACTTTTCATGGGGATTTATTAGGCAGATTTACAGAATCAGAGATGAGAAGTTCACAGTTAACATTTGTGGGATGAAAGGGAGGAGAGTCTACAGTGGTTTTCTGTGTGTTGGAGAGATGAAGGATCCAGTACCCACTCAATGAAAAAGATGATAGAGGCAGAATGAGAGGTTCGAAGATGCAGAATCAGTCCAAGTCTGAAGGCCTGGCAGTTCACGGAATGGTCACTGGCATGACTATGCGAAGGAAGATTATAAAAGGAAATGAAGATGAATTCCAAAGGTAACAGGAAAGACTGAGACTGCAATGCTTTGAAAATGTGCAAGCAACTTCTTTCCCTTTCTATTCTGTGAAGACTACAAGTCAATTGGTCAGTGCTTTCCACACCTGAGGTAGAGTTTCTTCCCTTAGTTTGCTGGCCTACACATCAATCATCCACAGGCACTTCTAGAATTTTATTTTACTCATATGGTAGGCGTCTCCTCATCCATTTAAATTGACCCATTGTGATGATGGGACACATCATCCATAAAATCAAGACAGTAAAAGGCAAATGTCAACTTCCCCATACTTGATGATGCCAGTGGGACACAATGAACAGTACAACTTCTATGCACACTCAGAAACAAAGAGGTGAAATAAGGTGGTACATGGTGAGGTTGGGCAGCATTCAGGATTGCTTATGATAATATGATCAGTGGGACCTAGTTTGAGAAAAGCCATTAGGGTAGCCAAAGTATTTTTGACAGAACTCTAAAGAAATAGATGAAGATAATGTTGGGGTTATTTTTCCACCCTTAAAATTAACCTATCCATTAATCTAATTTTTTAATGCACTTAGAAAATAAAATTGACAAAAAACTCATTTGTCTTCAATAATCCTATTGCTCAAAAGTACTTTTAATGTATCTGTGCACTGTCTTCTAGTTCCCTTCCTACGTAAGTGTGTGTGTGTGTGTGTGTGTGTGTGTGTGCATGCTAGTGTATATGTTTGAGTCCCATGCCTTTAGAATTGTGAATTGTAGTACAAGTAGTTTTAAAAAACAAGTTTGGAATGTTGGTCTTCTTACTTCTTACAAATCATTTTTTTTGTTCTAGGGACTTTCTGGGAATCACTGGCCGAGGGTACACTGGAAATCTTGAATTTGGGATCGAAAGTTTTATTTCATCTGCTACTAATCTCCTGAGCCAGCTGGTGTCCAGACAATATTTCTTTTGGACCTGTTTTGGCCCAAGTCCCTCCTCACAATAACCCACTGATATCTAGCAATCTGAGAATGGTGAGATTTGATCCTTAAAATATCACATTAGCTTCCTTGAGATATCCTTTGAACTTTGATCTTCTTGTACAGTTTTATTGGATGGGTCTGAATTTCCCTATTAAGAAAATTCCCTCTGCTGGTAATAAAGAGGAACATTTATATTATACCAGCTCCCTGAGATAACTGTATAGGACACAAACACATGAAGAACTCACTAACAGCTTGTTTTCCAAAACAAAAATTGTTAATTGTCTTTTTTTTTTGTCTTTCTATTTTTTATTAGGTAAGTTTGTCTTGGGAAATTGGTACATATACTTATCACATCTTAATCAATTTCATGACATCTCTTCCCTCTGTCTACTCTCCCATTTTCCCTCCACTCCCAGGGCCCTTTAAAATCTTCACAAAGCTGCTTGCTTCATTTTTATAAATCTAATGTCAATTTTTTCTTCCTTTCTTGTTTATTTTAATTCTCACTCAGAAAATCTTACATAGAGAACATAATCTTTTCTGATATAGCCAAAAATTGTCATGATATATCCAAGCCTATGCATAAACAGAAGAGATGAAGTGTTTTCCTTAAATTTACTATTTTTCTACTTTTGTTCATCATTGGTACATGTAATAGTAACAACCTGAAGCCAGAAGAAAGGCAAATTTCTCACGACATAACAGATTAAAGTTCCAAAGTGAATTCACATTGGTCTCAGAATAGCATTAGATTATTGCTACCTGTAAGATTTTTTCATTATAAATGTCTGTGTTGATAAAACAAAATATTAAATCCTTTACCTCTGCAGAAAATTGTGCTCCTGGTTTACTGCCATTCCAGTACAATCCTTAGTGTAAAGTGGTGTATTAATCTTTGAATAACAATTGACTTCTTTACTTATGAATGAATTTGTTTAAATAGTTACTTTACCAAAGCTAATCGTCTAATTTCTTACAATGCCTACAGTCTAAAATCCAGTTAAATATTAAACTTGTATGTTCATAATTTCTCAGTGCCAGCATTTTTACATTTTTTTTCTGTGTGAATTTTCTAATTGCATAAAAGAAATGTACATTTAGGTTTGACTAGACTTAATCTTAGTAAAAGGTGGAGGGTGGACCCAATTTTCCTTTGAGGAAGCATTTTTTAGTATACATCCAAATGAATATTTACTTTTATTCATTAAATGATGGATAAAACATCCAATCCTCTGAAAAGCATGTCCAAAACAATAGAAAGAAAACCAGAGAAGACAAAAAATAAAATTATCAATTTAAGAGAAGTGGAAGATGTTTAAAACTGAAATTACAATGTATGGGAAAGGAGAGGGGACAGGAGATCAAGAGACACACTTCTTTAGATGGGAAAGAAGACTCATAGGAAGAAACGGGCAAAGGGAGAGGAGGCAGAAACTGACTGAGACATATTACACGCATATACCAACTTCCCCAAATAAACACGTTGTCATGTAATGCTAACATGCACTAACAAAGTGAAGTACTTTATTTTTTTAAAGTAGGGAAGGTAAAATGAATTTGAAAAGTTCATCATAATGAGGGCAGCCCTAGATCTCAGGGCACCAACCCCTAAAAGAGATAGGATGTTTTAAAGATAAAACCCCAGAATCCTCTACCGAAACAATAAATACCATGGTGTAGGGATCCCTGTTGGAGTTGCCTCTGCTGTTTCCACATGAAACCTTCAATTTGGGGAAGAAATTCTTAATCCTGAAGATCCCTAGATCTGCCAATCTCATTGCTGGAAATAGAGAGAAACATTTCACCATGTGCATATAGCTCTGTAGCACAAGGGCCTTCTATGTGAGCCCAAAGAGTCTCTGCCATGAAGAACATTATGCCACTCACTTTCCCAATATCTACTCTTAATCAAATCATCTTGCTAAAACTCATCACATTCAGAGGAAAAGTATAATAAAAGAAATAAATAGGAAGGATTAGAAAATACACAGGAAACAAAAGGAAAAACCAACCAGAGATGAATAAATATAGTACTACAAAGTAATCTGTTTACATGGATTTGTATAACTTAATAAATCAATAGTTGGCCCATGTGAGAAGTTTTAATTTAGAATAGCAATATTGAGACAAGAAGATACAACATACAAGCTAATGGATGTCAGTAAAGAAAGGTAGAAATAAAGGAAAATCATAGGCAAAATAAATGTAATTTTTACACAGACATGCATGGAAGTAGAATTAAATAGAGTAAGCAAAATAAAAGTGTGAAAGTTTAGAGGAGAAATTTGAGATATAGACCATAGTCAGAGGTCATCTGAGAAATGAAGTCAATCTCTTGAGTGAAAAATTTATTTAAACATACAAATTTGGAACTTTTTGAAATTAAAAATAGTGAATTCCCTAATAGAAAGAGCATAATGTATACAAGAAAAGAACTACTTCATGTACAATTGTGAGCATTAACACATTAACATATGTCCTACCAATCTTAAAATGTGTGTGTAAAGCAGAGTGTATGAAAGCATCCTGCACCCAACCTTGCTGGACTCCAAAGATAAATTTAATAAATGTTTTGGGCATGAATACACATACAGGAAAAAAATAAGATGTGAATCATTCGTAGTAAAAAAAGAAATCACATTATCCTCACACACACAATCTCAGCCACATCACTCAATAGCAGTCTATAGTAGTACAAGACTCAAAAAGTCTCAAAAGGAAAATGCATGAAGATACAAAACTATAACATTCAATAAACTGTTAGTCTGAGGCCAGCAGTACTCTAGGACCAAAGGCAGTGTCTAGAAAACCAGAGACGAATGAAGAAATCAATGAACCTTGTAATGACATGTGCTAGTTAGACGGGGTCTCCATTGGCCGCCCAGGCTTTCATGGCATAGAGAAAATTTAAGAGAGACTAAAGTTCAAGGGGAAAGGCACACATTTGTGAATCCTGATAAATTCAGTGTGCTCCAGGATGTAATGAAAAAATTCAAAGAATATTAAAAAAATTTCAGAACCAGGCTCCATTAGGCCTAGCAATAAAAGAATCAAGACTAAAATAAAACTACCCACCAAGCAATATTGTAAGTCCTTTATAGGATTCAACTCATAGAAGGCAAGGCAGAAAAAATGTTCAGCTGTCTGATTTTTCATGGATTTGTTTGGGTAATAGGTAGATCTTTGAAGATCATTTTTCCCTCCTTATTTAAAGTTATGGGCCTTTTTTCTGGTTGGTAATATAGATCATGATATTGTTTACTTAGAATAATGATCTCAGTAAGTAAGTAGCTAAAAAAGACTGAGTATGGCAGGGCACTAAATCTAAGTAACAAACTGCAGAACAATTAACCATGTGGTTTTCCCTAAATAATAAAGGGTATTTTAAACTCTGCTGTCTCATCTTTGTTTACCTAGTGATATTGCTTAGTAACAGTCTGCCTTCCTAAACTGAGTCAAATAAAGCAGATCTACATTGCAGATTTTAAAACTGCAAATTTACACTGTAGAGTAGGCCCCTTGAGGCTCTTGGTCGCATATAAATAGGATGATACACCCTGAAGGTTTGGAGACATTTCTCCAATAGTACAAAGAGAGTTTCTTTTTAAATCACAAAAATAATTGGCCAGCTGTTGCAGGCTTCCCTGACTGGCTTCAGGATAATTTTTCTCTTTCCTTTGATGGAGACATCCAGCTAACTTTCCCCAGCCTTCTCCTCTTTTAAGCATCTTACAGCATCTGGGAGCAGAACAAGAGAGAGATTTTCTGTTAATG
>PVLA01004049.1:0-189371 GCA_004027455.1 Hydrochoerus hydrochaeris | reverse complement strand
CACAGTTAGAGTCATTATCATAATACAGGAAGAGTCTGGGAGGGGCCTGGAATTAGCCCAGGGTGCCTTAAGGTACAGATGACTGTGCTCATCAAAGGTTTGCAGCTAGGCTTTAGGCACTGTCAAAGTTGATTAAATTTAGCACAAATAGCAAAACAGTAACTTGGTCAGAAATATCTAATTGATCATGAAATAGATTACCATGCCATAAATGTGTCCCTACATTACAATTTGCCTTAAGAAGTATATGGAAGGCAGAGCTGCAAATCTTAGCTATAAGTGTAGGTCCTACCTCATGAAGCTAGGTAGGGCCAGGCTGCTGTCCCAGGTAAGTTTTCAGTATCATATACCACTTATGTGCATTTTTAAAGGTGAAATGTTGAAATGGTTTTAGACCCTTTGGGCTAGCATTTAAATCCATGGAGGTTTTACCTGGTGAAGGAAGCTCCCTCCAAGCTCTAGTTTTGCTATTTTAAATTGACCTATATTTGCATATCAATAGCAAGCTGACTGCCTGTGGCAGCAAAGACAACCTCTCTGATTAACATATCTTTTGTAATGGCTAAACTCTGAGCAGTACTGCCAGAGGCCTGATTTGTGCACAATTCAAAAATGTTTTCTTTTCACAACAAATAATTTGCTGACTTTAAACATACTTTAGCTATTTCTTTCCGATCATTTGGGGCTATAATCTTTCATCTTAGATGTTTTACAAACCCCAAGGCAAATGAATCTGGGGGGCAATTGAGGAAAGCACCCCCACTGTTTGGTGGGCCCTAGGCAGGTTTGTTATAGGCTTTTTTTGGAACAGATAGTTCTTTCACATCAGTTTTCCCTAACCTGAGCCCACCTCACTCTAGGACTTTACTCTCTAAAAGTCCCTAGAAAAGAGAGTCCTCGGCAACCTGCTCAGGATCCCTTTTATCCCTCTCTGAGACAGAATCTTTTATTCTCTCAATAAATACATCTTATTTTTAACCTCCATTGTTCCTAAAATCCATCCTAAGATTTTATAGAACATGAAATCATACCCGACATAGTAGGTTGGGACTTTAATTTCCCTACATCAGTAGTGGCTGTTTGGCCCCCACAGATGTAAGCAAAAGAACTTTTAGCAACCTCCCTCCACAATGAAATCAAGTAGCTGTGTTTTTTTTTTGTTTTTTTGTTTTTTTTCCCAATATAGAGAGTAAAGGGTTTTTCTATATTGGGGAGAGCCAATGCAGGGGCAGATAACAGGGCCTTTTTGATCTGATCGAAGGCCTGTTGTTGGTCAGTGCCCCAGGTAAAGGTGGCGTCTCCCTTTAGGAGGGGATGGAGGGGAGCAGCCAAGGAGGCGAACCCTGGGATCCATAGGCGGCAGAATCTCGCAGTCCCCAGAAATTCCCGCAATTGTCTCTTATTCGTGGGTGGGGTCCTCCTCGCCCCCTCTCTGTCTCAGCCCCGTGCCGCCCCACCCCTGCCCCCGAAGAGACTGGAGTAGGAGAGAGGGGGGTAAGGGGGAGGAGGAGCCCCGGAGTCCAATAGGATTAAGTCAGACTGCGACTTGGGCAAAACCGGAGGAGGGAGAGAGGGGTAGAGATTGGGGGGTTGGGGATCGAGCAGGTTGAGCTTTTACGTGTAAGAGAGTGACGGGCTCCAGTAAAGCCGGAGTTAAAAAGGGGCTCACCCATTTCAGGGGATCTTCACATAAGTCTTGCCACACCATAATGTAAGGTTGTTGGTCAGGATGTCCCCGTCAAGACTATAGTCTTAACTGCTTGGATAAGGGGGAGGTGGAAAGTCCCCTCTGGCAGCCGTCCCACCTGGAATGTAGGCCACTCTGACAAGCAGAACGTCTGCCATTTACCTTTTTTGACAAATAAAGAAAGATTATGAGCCCTCTCTCGTATTTCTGACCAATGATCTAGAGTGAGAGAGAGAGGGGTAGATGTTGTTTGTCCCATAGTGGGTACTGTGGAACAAAATAAGCTTAGTGGCACCAAACAAACAAAGACAGACGAACACTAAGACCAAGACGACAAACAAATAGACAAATGCCGGCGTGTGAAACTTCCCCTTCTGAGGAAGGGCTAATGGTGACCCCACCACAAAATAGACTCAGAGAGCCTACAATCCCCAGGGCGTCCCCCGGGGAAGTGACTTGTGACACAGAGGCCCGGAGGCAAGTCTCTTGGACCAAGAGCTCACGTCTTGGTGCCAGTCACAACAAAACTAGCGATCACAAAGTGAAAGTAAGACAAAGAGAGACAGAAAGAGAGAGAGAAACGGCCGTACTTACCCCGAGAGGTGGCTGTTGAAGTCTCCCGATGCAGGGGGCAATCCCGCCAGTCTCGGTGGCACCTCCAAATGTGAGGGTTGAGACACCCGCCGCGTGTAGGAAGACCCCAACAGACGCCCTCTCATGCAATTGGCAAGGGGTCTTTATTGTCCAAGCATGCATGGGGCTCACTGAACATGCAGGAACAGAGAGCCCCGAGTTGAGCCAGAGCAGGGCTTTTAAGCTATAGAACAAAGGGAGGAAGGGCTTTGGCAAGTGCGGTTACAGAAGCAGAAGGCATTGGTTAGTTTAAATGGCTTTTTACATTCTTCGGAGGAGATGACCATAGGGAGGTCTAGAGTTGGGCGGCCGAGGGTGCTTTCTAATATGGGCTCTATATCTCAAGAAAGGTACATTCCGTAAATTTCTTAGTCATGAGAGGGGGCTGTTTTAAATTCCTCTTACATTCTAACATGGTGGAAGGCCAAAGCAACAACCCTTACCCTGATGACCACTTTTTCTTTCTTTCCTTTTAGCTCTGATTATAACTTCTTCTTTCCTTTCCTGTACACTGAAGAGAATGCTAATAATTTCCTCATATGTCATCGGTGCCCACCCCAAATGCTGTTTCTGGTCAGAGGTCATGAAACCTCCCACCATGTTTGTCTACGGCAGAGAAGAAATGCCCAGCCCCACGAGTGGTGCGCTCCTCTCCACATCCTCAATAAAGGCCACTTTTTCTTTCTTTTTGCTTCTCTATTGTGCTGGAAAACTGTAACATTTTGGTGCCATGACTTGGATTGGCAGTTTGTGTGGGTCACTCCCAGTTTTGAACTTCCTTGCCTATGAGCCACCCTTCCTTCCTCTGAGACCCCCTATTTGCTATTGCTAGCCTGCATCCAACATCAATCCACGTCATTTGTCACAGGTGAGCCATCAGTTTCTCAATCTCTAAAGCTCTCATGCTCCTTGGACAGGGCTACGGCCCCATGTCTCAAGGCAGAGCTGTTCTCAGTCTTAGAAATTTGTGAACTCACATCAGGGAACCTCTTCCCCTCCATTGGACTAAGCTAACAGCTCTCACATTCCTTAGACAGGATAGCCTGAGGCAGAGCCAGTACCCTCCTGTCCTCTGCCACCCCCTACCCCCACTCAGTGATGGCTAATGAGAACCAGTGTTGAGGCTTTCTCTGTCACACTCTCAAAACAGATGATGACTCCTCTTGCTAAGTGTGACCCAGGACAGCTCTCATGCTCCTTGGGTAGGGCTAAAGCTCTCACAGCCCAAGGCAGAGTTGTTCTCTTAGCTCACCTCTAATTTAGCCAGTATGGGGGAATACTATTTCCTGTCCCCCCCAAAAAAACACTTCCGGAGTGCCTGATTCACATTCTTGGCACTCTTGGCCTCAGGAATGCCATAAAAACAAAAATCCTTCAAGATTTACATAACTTTTGTTATGGCAATGGCAAGTTGGTAAAAATCCCTTAAGTTCAGGCCTTTTTCACTCTGAGGATGGGTCCTTCTCTCATTCAGTCATATACGGTGACCCAAGTACTTCTGGCTTACTCTACTCCACTGGACCCCTTAGATGTTGTGCCTCCTGTCTTCACTCTCCCAACCCCACATCCCCAAGCCCAAACCTCTGGGCCTTCTCAACCCAGAAATTTCTGAGCTCCTTGCTTCACCCTCTCCCCTTTCCTTACCCTCAATGGTCTCTGACTCTTCCCTTACTTCCTCTCCTCAATCTCAGATTCCTCAATCCCCTGACTTGAGCCATCTATCCCATTGGATGGCCCCTCTTCTTCCTTTCCCTCTGCTCCTGCATCACCATTCTCCCCACTGGCTTACTACACTCAGTCTCGCCTGTTTCAGCCACCTAGCAAACCACATGGTATTTGACCACCATCTTGTGATCACGTACCACATCGTCCTCAACAACTGCAGCTCACATGCGGGACAGCTGCCATCTTGCAGTCCTCCACCATGTGACAGTCCACCACCATCTTGTTATGGGTCACATGGTAACCACATGACCCACAACAAGATGGTGGATCATGCTTCCCTGTCACATGGTGATGAGTGGCCATCTTATGATCAATCACCCTGTAACTACTTACAGATGCCTGCTGAGCAGTTGGCTGCTTGGTGGCCATCTACACCTCCCACTCTACAGGGTTCTCAGCCTCAGTCCCTATTCCCCCTTCAGAAACAGGCTGGTACTGAGGGACTAGTTGTATTTATGTTCCTTTTTCCCTTGCCAACCTATCTCAAATTAACCATAAATTAGGTTCTTTTTCTATTGACCTATAAGATTATATTAGTTTAAATTTATAACTAATTGTTATGATTTACATTTCAAGAATGTTTATGTGCTTCTGAATACCACCCTCAGCTCACAAGAGAGGGCTCAATTATGGTAAGTAGCTTGAGAGAAAGTGTTGATCACTGACATCAAACAAAATACTACTAAAAATGACCCTGGGTCTGCTATTCTTATTTCAAGAGATCTGTTAACTGACCTACAAAAAGTTTCTCACTAGTCTATTTATACTTACAAATGTAAAAACTATAAAAAAGTTATTATAATTCAGGTTGCCCAAATACATTTGAGTGCACTATGATTGTGTAAGGTGTTTGTCTGTTAAACTGTGTGTTTATGTCCAATCTGTACAGATCATCTATATATGCTTCTTTGTTTTTCATATCCACAAACAGCTATTCATTTTATTTGAGCTCAACAATCTTTTCTCTTTTCCTTTTTCTTTTGCATTTTCAGATCATTTAATCAAAGTTCATTTGGGTTACAGATTTAAAAAGCATGCTTCTACCTGGGTTGTCAGCTGATCAAAATGATGTTAAACTTGGTTAAACAAAATCTCTTGGGGTGGAGAGAGATTATTGGACAGGACTGCAACTGATGGATTAGAAAACAGCTGTCTGGTAAACATTTTTAACCAGTTCTTATTCATTAATCAGAGGCCTCAATAATCTCCATAGCCTTATGGGAAACACCCCAACTAAAAGTATATTAATGTTTTTGATTTAAAGATGCTAATACAAAAGTTTCATATAGCTAAGACAATTCAATATTGCTGATTATGGTATATTAAATATATTCATGCCTGATGATAAACATTTTCTTTTAGATCCAGACATCTACCTTTGTTTTGTGCTCTAACCAAGAGATTCAAATCAAACCAACATGAGGTCACCAGCTAAATGATAATTTTTTTAAACAAAAATTTATGTATTTGTTATATATGTGAAACTATACTTAGAGATGCTTAAATATTGAGCAGTCCAAACAATGTCACAAATTTCTTCAATGAAATCCTATTAAAGGACAAATTAAGTAAAAGTTTCTTATGTATTAGATAGAAATGACTGACCAAAAAGGGAGTATCTTATGTAAAAAATGCAAATTCAAGTATGTTACGAAATGTCATGATGACTGTCATCCTAAAATATTAGGTATGGTTTTGGTTTCTGATTTTCTTTGTAAAATATGTTGCTTTGTTAATATTCTATAGGGACAATTGTTATTTTTTTATTTTTGGTACCGGGGATTGAACTCATGACCTCGTGCTTGCCAGGCAGGCGTTTAAACCATTGAGCTAAATCCCTGGCCCAGGACAATTGTTATTAACTCATTTTATTTCTCAGTCTGTATGTGACATTTGTGCAAACTACAAAAGGCTGAACTTGGTCTTCATACCCCACAGGGAGACCTTCTTGATATGTTTTTTTATGTTTTCAAAAACAGAGATGAAACTCAAAAGGAGATAAGAGAGGCATTAAAAAAAAGAAACTTGCTAAATATCAATCTGATCTTTTAGCAGTGGCACTTGGGACACCTAAGACAGGTAAACCGAAACAAGGCAGAGCTATCCAAGCCCCTCCCTGACCATGCTTCAAGTGCAACAAGGACACTGGGCAAAAGAATGCCCCAACCCACAACTTCCTCTGGGGCTCTGCCCCCTATGTGATCTCAAGGGCCATTGAAAGAGTGACTGTCCTAGCTACCAGAGAGCTGGTAACCAATCCTCAAATTCCTTGCCCTCACAGGAGATCTTGCCACCACCAGATTCATTGCTGGCTGATCTACTTAGACTTGCTGCTAAAGAAGATTGATGAGGCTCAAGGTCCATAGCCCCCATTAAGGTATCCTTGGAGCCCTGAGTCTCACTGGAGGTCTCAGGTAAGATATTTTCTATACATGTAGACTCAAAGGGCATGCATAATGTTCTTCCTGAGTTTTCAGGACATTGTATTAAACCCCCTGTCTCTGTAATGGGTGTTGATAGCTGTCATAGTTTATGTCAGTGGCCCCCAAACCTCAAGCAATTATGGATATGACCAAATCTAGCATTTGTGACTGGTTCATTGTTTAGCCCTTGGATTAGTGGTGGGAGTGTTTCATTCACCCAGGGGTGGAGACACGATACAATGTAATGGCGGGAGAATGTGTGTGTATCTATCTTGCCAGTTCACGCCTTGCTGTTTGTGGCAGCCATGAACAGCAACCCTGTCATGCCACCCTGCCTTGGAACCAGCTGAGTATGGACTGAAACCTCCAAGAACTGTAAGAAATAAACCTTTCCTTCCCTAACTTTGGGGGTCAGGTATTTTGTCTCAACAATGAGTAAAAAGTAACTAAGACCATAGCCAACCTACACAACCTCTTCAAACAGGGCCCATTCCATCTAGGTTCCAAACTTTCTTCTTCACCCATAGCTTTCTGGTAATACCAACATGTCCCACAACCCTTTTAGGTAAAGATTTTCCTCAAAAGCTTAACTTTTCCTTTACCTTCTCCCTCCCCACAGCTCTCATCCTCCAAACACACCTCACAAAACTCATTTTACAACTATACCAACCTTAGCCTCAACTTCTTCCCCAGCCTTAGCCAAGCTCAGAGCACTTCCCTGGGCTCCTACATTTTTAAGCCCTTTTAAACTCATATATGGCCAACCATTTCTACTCTACAATCTGCCTACCTCCCAAAGTCTCCCTCCTCTTGCTGACTACATCCCAATCCTCTCCTTCCTCCAACACTTGTTATGACAACATGCTAATCTCTGTCTTCCCAAACCCTCTGATGGGACCAAATCAGACCCTCCTATATCCCAAGGTGACCTAATTTATCTTAAATCTTCTAAGTCCACAGGACTGCAACCAAAGTGGAGTTCCCCACCCCCATCTTCCTTGCAGCTCCAGTGGTGGTCAAGGTCACTGGACTGCCATCCCGGTTCCACATCACTCAGGCTAAGCGGTACCCTCCTAATCTTAACTCCCTTGATTCTAAACATCCTAAGTGGTCATCACATCTCCTATCTCCCACCTGTCTCTGCCTCACCAACAGCCCACAGCCACAACTTTCAGACTAATTCATGTTTTGTTATCCTATCTGGTTCCTGATCCCTTACATTTATTAGTTAAACATGAGACCCCTCTAGGGCTCTTGTTTCACAGTGACACAGTCACATCCCTCCCCACCCCTAGCCTGTAATTTCCCAAACATGATTCAACTGTCAGGCCTTATGTTTCTCATGCTTCCCAGGATCTCCAGCTCAACCCCTAGACCAAGGATAAGTCCTACCTACACTTTTACTTTTACCCTTTCAGACAGGGGAATAACTGCCTCCTGTAATTTCACCCCTCCCAACTCCATGCTCACTTTTCAGATTTTCTACTGTCATCTTAGACCTTATGCCCAAACCTGGGATAAAGGAAAATCCAACCAAAATGGAGTAATTTGTCAATCTGTCAGTTAAGCTACATATATTCTTCTTCACAATGGCTGTGGTAAAACAACATTCAGATCATAGGCACCTTTCCTTCTACCTCCCTTGGGTCCTTTAATTATGATAGTGACCTGCCTCCTCATAGCACCTTGCCTTTTTATTTTTCCAATCTAGGACGTGAACATTCACCAATGATAAACTCCTTGTCCAGGTAAAAGACCTGGTACCAGCTTCTACATGGGAATCAACTGTCATCCCATCAACCCTCCTGAAACCCAATACGATGCCCTTGTCTAGCAGGAAGAAGTCAGAGAGACTCATCAACCTCTCTTAACAACAGAAAGACGGAATTGAAAGGTTTCTGCCCTAGTAAAAATTACTGGACATTATGGTGGTGGTCTAACATGGTGGAAGGCCAAAGCAAAAATATTTACCCTGATGATCACTTCCTCCTCCTTCCCCTTCAGCGCTGATTACCACTTCCTTTTTCCTTTCTCATGCATGCAAAGAGAATTCCAATCAGTTCCTCACACATCATCAATGCCCACCCCAAGCACTGCTTGCAATCAGAGGTCAAAAAAACCTCCCACATTTGTCTCTGGCAGAGGAAAAATGCCCAACCCCACAAGTGGTGCGCTCCTCTCCACATCCTCAACAAAGGCCACTTTTTCTTTCCTTTTGCTTCTCTATTGCACCAGAAAACCCTAACAGATTTCACTATGCAGTTTGGGCTGCCCTTTAACTCATTTTATAGCCCATCTTAGCCTTGAACTTACAGTAATTCACCTATCTCTGCCTCCTGAGTGCTGAGATTACAGGCACGCACCAACATACTCAATTGAAAAATTCCCACTAAAAAAAAAATTAGAAATCAACAACAGAAGAAAATTGGGAATTTAGAAATATAGGGAAATACATTCTTAAACCAGGCGTGTTGGCACACACCTGTAATCCCAGTACTTGGGAGGCTGAGGCAGGAGGATCACCACAGTTCAAGGCCAGTCTACACACACAGTGAGTTAAAGTCCATCCTGAACTACATAAGGAGACTCTGTCTCAAAAAAGAGAAAACAGGAGGATGTGGGGGCTCGCTCCTATAATTCCAGCACTTGAAAGGCTGAGGAAAGAGGATTGCCACAAATTTGAGACCAGCCAGGGCTACATAGAGAGTTAAAGTCTAGCCTGAACTACATAGTGAGACTCTCTCTCTCTCTCTCCAAAAAAAAAAAAAAAAGAAAAAGAAAAAATCCAGGCGTGGTGGCTCACGTCTGTAATCTCAGCACTCAGGAAAGCTGAGGCAAGAGGATCATTGTGTTTTAGACCAGCCTGGGCTACAAAGTGAGCTCAAGGCCAGCCTGAACTGCATAGCGAGACCCTGTCTCAAAAAGACAAAAAAAAAAGGAGAAAATAATGCATTCTTAAGTAACCAATGAATCAAAGAAAAAATGACAAGGGAAATTAGAACTTTTTGGTCTTTTTGTATTTTAAGACAGTCTTTCTATGTAGTTCAGGCTGGGTTTGAACTCACTATGTAGCTCAGGCTGGCCTTGCACTTACAGTGATCCTCCTGCTGAGCCTCCTAAGTACTGGGACTAGAGATATGTGCCACCACATCTGGCAGAACACAGCTTTAAAATGAATGAAATGAATGTAAATAAACAGAAAATATATGTTCAAAAAATGTAAGATTAAGCTAAAACAGCGCTTAGAAATTAATAGCTGTAAACATCCATTTTAAAAAAGAAAAAATCGGGCAGTGGAGTAAATGCCTGTTTGGCAAATATGAGGTCATGAGTTCGATCCCTGGCATCAAAAATAAATAAAGAAAATGAAAAAGAAAAAAGAAAAAAAATCTCAGATTAATGTAAAAAGGTTAAATCCAAAGCAATAGAAAAAAAGGAAATAAAAAATAGAGTGGGAAATAAATGATTAAAAAAAGCAAAAGACTCAAAACCAAATGTTGGTTCTTTCAATGTTTCAACAAAACCAACAAACTTAGCTAGATAGATCAAGAAAAAAAAAAGGAAACTCCAATTACTAAGATCAGGAATGAAGAAGGTGATATCACTACCAACCTTATAGAAATAAAAAGGATTATAAGAATAACTATAAGGCCGGGCATGGTGGCTCATGCCTGTAATCCCAGCACTCAGGAGGCTGAGGCAGGAGGATCACTGCGAGTTCAAGACCAGCCTGAGCTACAAGGTGAGCTCAAGGCCAGCCTGAACTGCATAGAGAGACCCTGTCTCAAAAAAAAAAAAAAAAAAAAAAGAACAGAATAACTATAAACATGCCAGTAAATTAGATATAGGTGTGAGACAGGTGTGGTGGATGAGACAGGTGTGGTGGTACATGCCTGTAATTCCAGCACTTGGGAGGCTGAGGCAAGAGGATCATTGCAAATTCAAAACCAGCCTGGGCTACAAAGTAAGCTCAAAGCCAGCCTGAACTGCATAGTGAGACCCTGTCTCAAAAAGACAAAAACAAACACAAAAATACTACATAACCTGGATGAAGTAGACAAATTCTTAGAAACACAAACTACCAAAACTGAATCAAGAAGCAACTGAAAATCTGAAGAGAATTACTGCATAATATGCAAAGGGTTGAATCAGTAATTACAAATTTTCTCACAAAAAGCCCAGGATAGATGGTTTCCTTGGCAAATTGTATGAAATGTTAGAAAAGAACTAACATTAATCCTTTAGA
Organism: Hydrochoerus hydrochaeris; assembly: GCA_004027455.1. Taxonomy (NCBI): domain Eukaryota; kingdom Metazoa; phylum Chordata; class Mammalia; order Rodentia; family Hydrochaeridae; genus Hydrochoerus; species Hydrochoerus hydrochaeris. Next base: position 178,657 of record PVLA01004049.1, on the reverse strand, counting down.
AACTTGAAAAAAGTAGAGGAGGTTGGATTTGCCAGCTCATCCTATGAGCCCACTATCATTCTGATACCAAAACCAGACAAGCACAAGAAAGAAAACTATAGCCAGAACGAGTGGTGTCAACTTGTAATCCAGCACTCAGGAGGCTGAGACAGGAAGCATGCCAGTTCTAGGCCAGCCTGGGCAGTGTACTAAATACCAAGACAGCCTGGACTACAGAATATGACTCTGTCTAAAAAAAAAAAAAATGGGGAGGAAGGGAAGAAGAGAGAGGGAACTATATATTAAAATTTCATCTGAATATAGGAATATAATCACAGAAATTCTCAACAGGATGTTAGCAGTGTATCTAGTGACATATAAAATGGATTACAAATCATGACCAAGTAGGGTTTATTTTAGGACTGTAAGGTTGGTTTAACATATGAAAGTCTATCAAAATAATATTCCATATTAAAGAAAAAAACTGCATTACTATTTAGGTAGATATGGAAAGGCACTTGGCAAAATCCAACACCTTTTCATGCTAAAAAAATAACAAAGAATACAAGGAAATTTCTGTGATCTGATTAAGAGAATAAACATAAAACTCATCACTGATATAATATATGGTGAACAAAAGACTAAAAGCTTTTCCCCCAATAGTAGGAATAAGACAAGATGTCTGTTCTTCTAGTCAACATTGTAATACAGTTTCTAGCCAAAGAAATTGGGCAACACAAAGAAATAGAGGTACCCAAATTGAATAGGGAAAAGTAAAATTATTTCTATTAGCAGATGGTATGATCTTGAATATAGAAAATTTAAGGAGTCCATATATAACTATTAAGGTTATTTTTACTGCAGGATACAAGGCAAATATACAAAAACTTATCACATGTCTATAATCCAGCAATTTAATGGAAGAAAGACTCATTAAATAGAGCTGGAACAACTGACAAGATACCTACATGCAAAAGAATGCAGATGAACTCCTACATCACATCATGTACAAAAATTAATTCAAAATGGGTCACAGACCTTAATATAAGTGCTAAAACTATAAAACTGAAGAAAACTGAAGAAATACAGCAGTCAATCTCTGAGATCTTGGATTGGGTAATGGTTGCTTAGATATAACACCAAAAGCACAAATGACAAAAGTAACAAAAAAAAATTTAATGTGCAGAGGATAACTCAACTTACTAAAATTAAAAATTTTAGTACTACAAAGAATACAACAAAAAGTAAAAAGATAATGAAAAAATATATGCAAATCATATATTAGTTACTTTTCTTGTTGCTGGGACAAAAATGCCCAACACTTTTTGTGAATAATGTCACTATCAAGATTTTGTTGTTTTGAGACTTAGTTCAGCCTAACCTTGAAATAGGTAGCCCAGATGCTGGCCTTGAATTTGCAGTGATCCTCCCGCCTCAGTTTCTTGAGTGCTAGGATTATAAGTATGCACAATCATGCCCCGAAGCATGTATAGTAATACTAGCACTTGGGAAGCTGAGGCAGGAGGATCACTCTGAGTTCAAGGCCAGCCTGGACTACATAGTAAGATCCTGCCTCAAAAAAACCAACCAACCAAACCAAACCAAATACTCAAAATATATGCCAAAGAGTAAATTAATTTCTGAGAACTATACATTTGACCAATATTGAACCTCTAGCAATAAGGAAGCAATTAAGGGATCCAGTGTTTAGCAATTTTCGTATCTTGGTTTTTCCAGAATTAATTTCCTAAAGAGCAATTTAAGGTTTCTTGAGTATGAATATTAATGCAACTTAGTTTGTTGGCCTAGGTAAGAAAAATGTGAATAAATTTTTATTCTTTTCAATACCTTCTGCACTGTACTCAGAAATTACTCAGGAATCCAATTTCACTTCTTATATCAAAACTAAGTACAATGGTCTTTCACTATAAATGCATACATCAAAAAGGCAAAATTCATATGGTTGTTGAGATTGATTAAATGTGTTATATAATAACTGCGATAAGCAATGAGAGACTATGTTAAATTCTTTATAAAGGCAACAATGCATGATTTTTCTTAAATTGGTTGTGTTAAAGGTGGGGGTTGTCAGATTTAGCAAATAAAAATACAGGATATCCAATTCAGTTTGAATTTCAAATAAACAATGAATATTTCAGTATGAGTATATTCCAAATATTGTATGATATACACTTATATGAAAATATTATTATGTGCAATTCATACTGAAGTGAATGTCCTGTATTTTATCTGGCAACACTAATTATAGATAGATTTTATTCACTGTCCTCACTAACAGCTGTTCAGGGTAGCAGTAAGAGATAAACAGACTGGGTGGTTCTATATTTCTGCCATGTGTGGTCACTGAACAGTTGAAATTTCCAGCAAAGTCCTAGAATTGACCTGGCATGTGATCCTGGGTTATTTTTCTTTTTTTTTTTTTTTTCTCTCTCTTTTTGAGACAGGGTCTCGCTATGCAGTTCAGGTTGGCCTTGAGCTCACTTTGTAGCCCAAGTTGGTCTTGACATCGATCCTCCTGCCTCAGCCTCCCAAATGCTGGGATTACAGGTGTGAGCCACCACGCCAGGGCTGATCCTAATACTTTACCTAAGTATTTTTATACTGAGGTAAATGGGATGTTTTTTTTCCAAAGATTGGGGAAAACAGCTATACTTAAAATTGTGGAGAAGGGGTATGTAGTTACATGAGAGATGGGGGAGTGACTTACAGACGGTATCATAATAATGACCACCTTGAGCTCATAATGTGTCTCTGTTTCCCAACCCTGGCATAATAAAGTAGATGATGGCCTATTCATTGAAGGGAGCTAGAGGCTTGCTGGTTTTGGATGTGTAGGTTGATTATATCAAGCACAAGAATAGTGAATTGGGAAACTGGCCATGCAATAAATGGGTTCCCTGGAATGAAGCACAGATACTTCAAACTCAACACACCTGAAACAGGAAACATTACTGTCTCTCCAAATTCCTCCCTTTCAAAGTTTATTTGCATATTCAGCAAATTCTAAGTGGCCACTAACTGCCACATGTGCTGGCTTTCGATGTATATCTTGAGCCCAGCACACATGGTTGCTGCTTTCAGACAGCTTATAGCAAAGTATGAGAGACTATGCCATAATCACAAAGGTAAATGATCAATTGCACATTACAATATTGTGAAAGATAATGTTATAAATCTTTAATCAAGCTGGTGTACCACTGTTACTGTTAATCTTTATATTGTGGTTGTGATGAATAAACACTCTTATTATGAAGAACCCTGAGAATAAAACTTTAAAAAACACTACACCCTTTCCTATTCAGATTAATATTTCATTAGTACTGTAATTTCTGGCCAGGTGTGGTGATAATTGCTTACAATCACAGCTATTTGGGAGGCCAAGATAGAAAGATCACAGTGAACTCTATCTCAAAATAAATAATAAAAAAGGGATTGGGAATGGAGTTCAGTGCCAAAATGCTGGGTTTAATCCCTAGTACCACTAAACAAACAAACAAACAAATAGGGATGAGGATGTAATTCAGTGGTGAACACCTCTCAGTTTCATCCCCAGAACTACAAAAAACAAAAACAGAAAAACCACACACTTAGTGACCTTCTAATCTCTGGAATTTGCTGAATACCGATTAAGTTTTGTAGTATTTGTTATAAAATGGATTATCAGATTAAATCTTCACCTATTTGTTATTAGATTACTAATTGTATTGTCACTGTACAAAAAATAGAAGTAGGTAATTTTGCTTGACAGGAAAGCTTTATGTTGTCTTTTTTTTTTTTCTTTTTGAGATAGGGTTTCACTATGCAGTTCAGGCTGGCCTTGGACTCACTTTGTAGCCCAAGCTGGCCTTGAACTCACAGTGATCTTCCTGCCTCAGCCTCCAGAGTGCTGGGATTACAGGCCTGCACCACCACACCTGGTCTTTTTTTTTTTTTTTAACTTTCCTTCAGTCCATTTTTCATGGTGGTTGTACTCAACCACTTCTGTAATATCTCTGGTCCACAGGATGTAATTCCTGCTAAATTGCAAGGGCAAAATTGATGCCCACTTTAGTAGTTTATTATTATTATTATTATTATTATTTTGCCTTTTTGAGGCAGGGTCTCGCTATGTGGTTCAGGCTGGCCTTGGGCTCACTTTGTAGCCCAGGCTGGTCTCGAACTCGCAATGATCCTCCTACCTCAGCCTTCCCAGTGCTAGGATTACAGGAGTGCACCACCCAGGAAAAGTACATTGAAAATGGAACTTCTGTATCCGATACAATTCCAAAGCACTTACCCATTTTTCTCACTGGGATTAACTGGGTAACTCCCAACCTACTGAAGGGCATCTACTTGTTGCCCACACTACAACTGCTAGTTAACAGCTGTACAACCTATTGGTTCCAATGTTTCTTGGGTCTTGTAAGGGTATCTGGAACCAGTGGATAGATGTACTTTCTACTTAATAGGACTGTCTCGATTTTTTTCCTTCCTACCCATCCCCCACTTTTTCCTCTCTGCCCCTCCCTCTGTTTCCCTTTTTGGTGGGGACTGCCAGGGTTTCCAGCATGTCAGGAACCCATCACGCTCTATGACATAAGCATCTCCCCCAGCCCCTTCTCAATCCTTTTCTCACATTCTATTACCTCCTCCACGGAACAATGTGGTCTTTTCATTTTGGCTGAAGAGCTGGAGGAAGGCAGAATTAAAAGAACTGAACCAGGGAATGGAGGAGTAGTGTTAAAATTATACCAGGGACGTGGACAGGTGCACTAACCAAATCACGCAACCTTCATCCCAAAGTCCAGCCCTAATTCCCGGTGCCCCCTCTTCTCCTGGACTGAATTGGGGGGAACCTAGGGCTCGGTGCATCGAGGCAGGAGGACCCAAGCCTTTGCCCGCAATCCTGCCACCTCGGGCAGCTTTTTTTTCCGAAATCGGTCCAACGCTTGGCCTCCGGTGGCCTGAGCCGGGAGATCGGGCGAGCCCTCAGCTCGGCGGCCACTTTGTTCAGCACACTCAACTTTGCAGAGCGCGGGCAAGGCCTCGGCAGGGCCGCCGCCCGCGGTCTCCAGGCCGCTGCCCGCGTTCTTCCGGCCGGCGCGGCGGGGGAGGGGCAGCGGCGCTCGCGGGCGTCCAACCCGGCGGCCGGCGGAAGGGCCGCGCGGCGCGGAAGCGCGGCCGCAGCTGAAGACCAGCTGCTGTAGGAGGCGGAGACGCCGAGGGAGGAGCCTCCGGGGGAAGGGGAGGGGGACGTCACCGTCGGGAAGCCGCGAACGCCGCCGCGCGTCTGCACACCTCGCTCTCGGCCATGGCTGGTTAAAGCACCATCCGGAGCGCCGCACAGCGCAGGGGGAGGGCCGGGCGGGAGCGGCGGCCGCGCGCGAGGCCGAGGGAGGGGCGGCGGCGCGAGCGGCGGCGGCGGTTCCAGCATGAAGAGGAGAGCTGGCCTGGGGGGCAGCATGAGGTCAGTGGTGGGCTTCTTGTCCCAACGGGGCTTGCATGGGGACCCCCTGCTCACTCAGGACTTTCAGAGGAGACGCCTGCGGGGCTGCAGAAACCTCTACAAGAAGGACCTCCTCGGCCACTTCGGCTGTGTCAATGCCATTGAATTCTCCAACAATGGAGGCCAGTGGCTGGTCTCAGGTAAATCAACCCCCTTCCTCTCCCCGCGCCTCCCCTGCCGCTCTCCCTCGCCGCCCTCCCTCCCCACCCCTTCCTCCCTCCTCTCCCCCTCTCCAGCGGTGGGAAGATTTGGTGTCAAATTAAAACCTTTGCAGGGGGAGGGAGGGAGGGAGAGGAAAGAGAGGGTATCTTCCATTAGAAAAAAAAAAGACCCAAAATGGTTGACAGGTCCTTAATTCGCTTTATCCCAAGTGCAAAGTGATCTCTCCTGATGACTGCCCCCTCCAGGGAGGTTCGGGGGAGGGGTCCAGGTTACCGCCTGACAAAGTTTGACGGCAAACTCTTCCTCCGCGTACTTGAAAAGGTCCGGGGGGCATTTTTGGGTTTTGCTGGGGGAGAAGGCCGAGGCGCGCCGGGGGCCGAGGGAGCGCGAGCCCCTGTCGCGGGTGTCATGGAGAAGGGCCCTTGGGGCCGGGCGGTGACAGGGTCGGACCCCGAGAGGCCAGGGGCTGAGACCGAGGCTTGGCGGGGTCGGGGGAGGGGAACGTTCTGAGGCCCGCTCCATCTCCGTCGGTCCTGTGGCGACCTCTTCCGCGTCTTGTTTTTATTCTGGTTTGGCGAGTGGCGAGGGCGCGGAGGCTGAGGGGCACCAGCCGGAACTTGAATGCGCAACTCGCGAGGCAGGCGGTGGCTGGGCGACCCCCGGGAGACTCGTTGGCGGGAGCTCGACCCCCTCAGCCCGCTTCCCCGAGGCCGCCGTTGCAGGTGGTCAGCGCTTCTCCGCCCTCCCGCCCAGCGCGGCCTGGTTGTCGTCAGGCTCGCCCTCCGGTGTGGGAAAGTGGTGAAATCGAGGCCGGGGCTCCGGCCCGTCGGTGTAGGCCTTGCTCTCCTGGGGTGCCTAGAGACAGGCAGCTGAATCGATAGCCTATTGCTCCCTGGGAGGCCCCGACCCGGCGGCGGCGGCGAAAGCTGTTGAGGGGGAGGTGCGCCTGTCGCCGGTGGGGGCGCTCGCCGCCGCTGCCCCCTACTCCCTGGGTTCGCGGCCTGAGGCCAGGGCGGGTGGGGAGGGGCGGCTCCCCGAAACCCTGCTGCATTCGTCCCTTTTCCTACACTGGGAGGCGGGAACCGGGAGCCCAGCGCCGGATGTGGCGCTTAACTTCACCCAAGTCGCTCCCCGAGGCTTTCTAATTTGCATAAGTGGGCAGCTCGTCGGATACTTCTGGGATCACTGCAAAGCATCTGTCTTCGCAAGTAACAGTAGGAAGTGACACCGGGGTCTATAGTCCAGTTTGAGAAAAGCGAGATAGGACTTTTGTGATAATTTCACGATAAACCTTTTGGGATTTCTCCCGAACTGACCTGACTTTTCCACCCCAGATCGTTTTCTCTTTGATTAGATAGTTTGGCATTATATCATCCCAGGAGGACACCTGATATTCCACTTCAAGGCAGACCCCCCCCCCCACAAAAGCTTCCGTCCTTACACCGTCGTGTAATTTTTTTTCATTTTCGTCGTGTAAATTTTTTATATGATAAACTTAAAAGGCAAAAATGGAGAAATACCTCCTCTTTAAAAAGGAAGCATTATTCCCCTCCTGTATGTTCTTCTGTACATACTTAAACAGAGATGTTCCCAGACACAAGTCAAGTTAGGGAGGGATGTTAGGTACTCTTACAGACAGCTAAACTAATCCAGCAAATTAAATCACTGCCACTCTTACATTGTGTAGTTTAACACACTTAAAAATAATAAATTTAGTGAAATATAACGCATGTCATACAACTCACCCATTTAAACCTAACACATTTTTCAAAGTTCCCTCCATTCTCTTTCAGGTACTTCCCTTATCCTTTTGGGTGTGTAGGGTGTGAGTTTTGCTGACAGTCAAAACAAAAGCCTGGGTCCTAGAGCATACAACACACTACCTCCATGTTCCCCCCCAGTCCTACTCCCATTATAGGATCTTCCTCTATTCTACATATTAAATGAATTCTTTTTTTAATAATCTTGGCCAGTTCATTTCCTTTGATTTAATTTTAGCCTGTAGAAGATGATGATGTTTTGCACAGGCAGGCTGTGGTTCTAGGCAATCACTTCCTTAACTTTTCTGGGTCTAGGTTACCCACCTCTGTCCGTTCCTCCTGGGATCCAGCCTCCTTTTCCCCTTGCTCCTCCCCCCTCCCCCAGACTCCCTGTAGCTCAATTCTTTCTGTTTCTTTCTTTTTTTTGTCCTCCTGTACTTGTTCCTAACAGCAGTCTTTTCCGCTGGCCCCTCCAGTTTGGCTCAAATAGACCTAGTTTTTTTATTTGTTTTCCGAACATGGAATTTTGGTTAAAAGCTTTTTTAGCTATTCATCTTCCATTATGAGTACAGCTTGTGCTAACACAGAGTTCCTGCTGCTTGTTTCAGATAAGGAAGCCCCCTTTGGGAGTCTTAATACACCTTAACTACTTAGAGCTAATTGAATTTTTTTCTGACAAGTCCTTCAATAATGTTTCCTGGTTTAAATTATCTGAAGTGGTGTGTTTACAATTTTTCTTATCTATCATGGTCCCTTATTAACACTAATTACCTGGAGGGAGTACATAATATTTTGAAGTTAATGCTATCTATATCCTTAATAATTGACAATAATATTAACAGTAGTATGGTGGAATATCAGACTGCGGGTTGGTAATACAGTTTCTTTTGTGTGTTTTATTCTGTTTCAGCTGGATTAAAGCCCTTAAAACTGGTGATTGAAATGATAGATTTTCATAGTTTGTTTATTGTTTGCACTTACTAATTGGGCAAGGTCACATTTCTAGTGGTCACTATGTAGTATTTGACAGACTTTACTTATACCCAGGGAAAAATATTTATGAGTTCTGTGGCCTTGTAAGACACTGTTGGTTAAAGCTACATCCTTTCTCTGTCCTAATGGCTAGCCTCTTCCAGGCACAGTGAGGCCAGCAGATGGCAAAGATAAAGCAGAGAAAATCAGGAATGAGAAAAGATGGTCTGCTGGGAACTAAGATTATGACAGTAACAAGTGGAAGAATGTTGGACACTTTAAAACACTAAAATATTTTGAACTAAACAGTATTTTTCTTGATGTTATCTACAAAAGGACATCAGTATGATACCATGTGAAGCAATGTAGTATAGTTGATATACTGTTAAAATCGTTGTTGTGGCATGTAATGGGCGATCTTAGTTAAATTACTGAGTCTCTGTGGGCCTGTCGGCCTGCCTACCTGAACCGCTGTTGTGAGACCTATGTTAGGCAAAGTATGGATTGGGTGTTGAACTGAATGCTAGTATTCTCAGAGAAAAAAACTGAGTTATCTTTCCTTTTTGTGATTATAATACATGTTATCATTCATAGTTGACACTTGTTCTTACAGTTCAGATAATAGATACACGCAAATTGGGCAGACAGATAGTTTTGTGACTTTGGGTTGTGAAATGGAGAGCCCAGTGTGATATGGAAAGCCTGCCTGGGATGTGATGTCATGTGATTTGAGTTGGAGACTTTACCAGTAACAGATTGTCATTAGGTGAATCATTTCATTCCTCTTCTGTAAGATGGGTTTAAGAGATTGCTGTAACTGCTCAATAGAATGATAATCATTTTTGTGTGTGTGGGGTTTTGGAGATTGATGCCAGGGCCTTTGCATTTGAGCTACATCCCAGCCAGCCCCCTTTCTCCTTTTTATTTTGAGGCAGGATCTTGCTAAGTCATTAAATTTCCCATGTTGGACTTGAATTTGCATTCCTTCTGTGTCAGCTTCCCAGAGTGCTAGGATTATAAGTGTGTACCACCATGCCCAATTTCAATGAGATGTTATGTGCAAAAGTACCTTATAAATTACTTGATTAGGAGTGAACATTACCTTTTTATAAGTCAAATTTATGCTGAATGATTATATGTATATTAGTCTTTTAAGAAGCAGAATAACACTGTATGTTGAAGTACTTGTTACAACAAAACTTAACAGCATTAAGGAATTTAGGGTCTAACATGCAGTCTGGCAAAAAAAAAAAAAAAAAAAAAGTATACCCCAGGAAAAGAAAAACTTGTGCAAGTATTTGAATGCTAAATTTGCCAAGACACCATAAGTTTAATATGTTATCTTTGTCCTCTATTATTACAAGAGGTACTTAAAAGTGATGAACATTAATTTCCAGACATTTATTAGTGTAGCAAACTGCTAAAGTGTGTATACATGTTTTTGGTAGACTCTATATTTTAGGTGATAAACCTGATTTTACCTTTTAGGTGTTTGGTGTATTGCCTATGTATTTATTTACTTATATATTTAGCACTGTTGGAGAGTAAACCCTGACCCTTTGTCACTGAGTCACATCCCCAGCCCGTTATGTAATTTAATTTACCTTCTTCTCTTACGCTTTTTCTTTTTCCTACAGTGCAGTACTTTATATGATTGATTTTTGAAAATGATGAACATATTTTTGGGAGCTGATTGGAAAACCAATCAGAAAGTAGCTTGTTGTATATATGACTTGGAATGTAACTTTACTTTCTTATAAAGGGTTTTGTGCAAACATTCTTAATATTAAGCAAAAATGAAGATTTGGCTTTGAGAATGAGACTTGTTATATTATTATTTCCCTGTCATTGAGTTTTAAAGCTTTGGAATCTGTAGAACCAGAAAGTTAATAGCCCATAAAGGTGAAGTTTATGAATTATAGTAAGAGATTATAATTTCTGTGTGTGTGTGCATATGTGTGCACACACATGCTTAGGAGTAAATATAGGAAAATATCTCAAGGAGCTTTTCAAATGAAATTATGCTGTTTTAGCAACTGTTCTGTGTCAAAGTGTTATGTAGGAATTGCGAATGAGAAGAGGCATTTAGTTACTTGGTAGTGATATTCATAAATGGAGCTAAGTAGTTAGCCTATTTCTATTTCACATGGACCTCTAACCTATACACTATAGACAGATGTTGGAGTCGGACTGCCTGGGATGAATATGGCTCAACACTACTTGTTAACTAGGACACCTTTGACAAATCACTTATCTTGTCTGTTTCTGGATAAGGACAATACCTTACAAGGTTTTAGTGAAGATTGAATGAAATAACAGGAAGTAAGGCGCTGGATGTGGCTATACATTCCTGTAATCCCAGCTACTTAGGCTGATGCGGGAGGATCACAAGTTTGAGGCCAGTCTGGTCAGTTTATTGAGACCTTGTCTCAAAATAAAAACAGGGCTGGGGATATGACTCAACGGTAGAATCTGTAGGATCATAGTCAGTCAATCAGTCAGTCAATGAAACAACATAAGGGCCTATGGTTGCTATAGGTGTATTATGGAGTGGGTGCTGTTGCTTCTGCAACTGTCACTATTATTTTTTAATTTTTTGGATTTTTGAGACAAGGTCTCACTATGTAGTTCAGGTTGGCCTTGAACTCACTATGTGGAACTCGGGTCGATTTTCTTGCCACAGCCTCCCGAATACTAGGAATACAGGTGTCTGTCACCGTGCCTGGCTTGCAACTATGACGATTTCAGTGGACTCTCATAGAAAACTTTTAGGGGATTTGCATCAATACCTAACACTTATTGATCATGGCACAATATGACAAACTGAGAAAGTGTTCTATGAGGAACTGTTAAAAATGCTTTGAATGAAGCTGCACTTAGTATTATCAGAATATTATTTTTTGTTTTCTTTCAGTCCTAAGGATTAAAACCAGGGGATGTTAGACAAGTGTTCTACCTCTGAGCAACATCCAGAGCTTATCAGAGTAAGGATCAAGTAATAGGATCAAGTAGTAGCAGTTATTATAGCTATATGCTAAATTTTACTTCTTAATAAAGTAATATGAATAATCATAATATTATTTGCCTCACTTGTTCTTCAGTCAACTTGTTAATCTCTCAAAAATTGGCAAATTTAGTATTATATCTAGGTTTATCACTTCTGTTTTAAGATTACCCTGGCGAAGTTCAACTGTCAACTATTATTAGTCTTGTTAAATATTATTAACACTCAGAAAGTTGTCTTTGTAAACTGTAAGTAAGTAGTAATAATCCCAGGTACTCAGGAGGCTGAAACAGAAAGATAGAAAAGTTTGAGATGAACCTGGACCATTTAGCAAAAATAACTCAAAATAAATAAAAAAGTCTGGGGATGTAGCCCAGTGATAGGTAGAGTACTTGCTTTGCATATGCCAGGTCCTGGGTTCAATCTCTAACCCCACAATTTAAAAAACAGGAAGATGTGTCTTTATGTTCAGTGTTGTTCAAAATATTAACTTGAGCTTTGCTGATGTGTTTTTGATTGCTAAGTGTTTCCTAGAGAAAGCAGTAGCCTTAATTATCCTGGTATCACATCGAATGCAAGTGTCAGCCTAGGTATTTACTCATGATGAAAATTATTTGGAGCTGGCAAGAGAACCCAGGCCCTCTTGGATGCTAGGCATACCCTCTTATCACGGAGCTAGATAGACCCTTAGCATTTTTACTGATATTTGGATTTGATTATAAAGTATCGTTGGAATCATTTAGACCAGGGAAACTATGAATTGTAAAACATGATGCACATATGAATACTGTTCTCTGAATTCCAAGTTAAGGAGTGGGTACATTTTTTTTATTCACTGAATGACGATGTTTGTTTATAAGAGTACTTCCATGCTGGTAAACACAGTGCTTATTTTAATTTAAAAAAAATTTTTTTTGAAACAATATTTGTCTGTATTGTCCAGGCTGATCACATACTCCTAGGCATAAGCCCAGCTGAAGCTTCTGAGTGAATGGGGTGGGAAGTGTGCATGAGGGGTGCAGAGTTTTTTTGAAAAAAAAATTTTTTTTTTGAGACAGGATCTTACTATGCAGTTCAGGCTGGCCTTGAACTTTCTTGTGTAGCCTAGGCTGGCCTTGAACTCATGGCTATCCTCTTGCCTTAGCCTCCAAGTGCTGAGATTACAGGTGTGTACCACCACCCTCTGCATGTTTTTAAGTTGTTTTTAAATTTTTCCTGTTCGTTTTCTTTTTGGTGGTTTCAGTAAAGAAGAAAGTAATTGCATTTCTTATTTTTGTCTGAAATATATATATATATATATATATATATATATATATATATATTTTTTTTTTTGTCTGAATTTAGATATGAAAGGGTAGAGTTTTAAGGGCTTCTAAAATAAAGGAGATAGAGCTTGGAATGGCAGTAGCTCAGTGGTAAAGTGCTTACCTAGCATGTATATCTAAGATACACAGAGGCTTCTGTTTCCATAATCACCAAAAAAAAAAAAAAAAAAAGATTTACAGGAAATAAGTATAATCCCAACTGTCTGCAGGCTGAGGCAGAAAGATCACAAGTTGGCTGCATAGGGAGATCTTATTTTATTTATTTATTTATTTATTTAGAGGCAGGGTCTCCCTATGCAATTCAGGCTGGCCTTGAGCTCACTTTGTAGCCCAGGCTAGTGTGAAACTCAACGATCCTCCTGCCTCAGCCCCCCCACCCCCACCCCAGTGCTGGGATTACAGGTGGGAGCCACCACACCCAGCTAAAAGATTCTATTTTAAAAACAAGCAAATTAAAAGAAAGAAATTCCTAATTCAAATGAAAATTAAGAAATCATCTGCCTTCAATTTTCAGTGCCCCACATTGTTTAAAAAATGGTATTTCTTGGGGCTGGGGTTTAACTCCGTGGCACAGCACCTGCCTAGCAAAGTGTGAGGTCCTGAGTGTGATTCTGTTACCCCCACCCAATAGTGATTTCTCATAATGAAGATTAAACCTTAGATTATTAGATTATTGAGACTATGAAATTCCATATCTTTTCTATGCCATTCTTTCCTTTTTTAATTGTATGAAAAAACCAGTTTCATAAATATGAGAATAATAAGTTGTTGCAGTATCATTATCTTCAGGTAGTGTAAGACAAGAATCAAAAAGATTGTTACAAAAAGTCATCACAAAGCTTTCTTTTAAATGAATAAGATAAACTAGTAGTATAAATGAAATCCAATTAGCATGTATGAAATGAAAGACTTTAAAAAATGGAATTTGTGGTTTGGGGAAATACTTGAATATCTGTTCCTTATTTATCTGTTTCTTATTTATCTCTCTTTTGTTCTTTGTGTTTCTCATGTAAGAGAAACTATGCAATATTTAACCTTATATGTCTGACTTATTTCACTTAACATTATGTTTCCAAGCTGCATCCATTTACTTACGAATGCCTCAAGCTGATAACCCTGTGGTACTCCATTATGTATAATGTATACTTCACAATTTCCTAACCCATTCGTCTATCAGTGGACATATATGCTGTTTCCATGATGTGGCTATTATAAACTGTGCTGCTGTAAACACGGATTTGCATGTATATGTATCCCTGCAATATGATGATTTTAATTTTGGGAAGATAACTTGAAGAGGAATAGCCAGGTCAAATGGAATTTCTAGTTTTAGGGTTTTTTTTTTTTTTTTTCTCTTTTTGAGACAGTCTCACTATATAGTTTAGGTTGGCCTTGAGCTCATTTTGTAGCTCAGGTTGGTCTTGAATTTGCAGCAATCCTCCTGCTTCAGCTTCTTGAGTGCTGGGATTACTGGCATGCACCACCACACCCAGCTTCTAGTTTTAGTTTTTTCAGCAATCTCCACACTGATTTCCATAGTGGTTGTACTAATTTACATCCCCCCCAACAATGTAGTAGAGTTCTTTTTTTCCTCCACATCCTTGCCAGCATTTATTGTGATTAAATTCTCTGATAGCCATTCTTTCTGTGATAAGATGGCATCTCAGTGTAGTTTTACTTTGTCCTCTATGATTTTGATTTATAATGGTTAGGTTACTGTTTTCCAAAGTTTGTGTATACAGTACAAACTGAATTTAATTTTTGAATTTTTTTTTTTTTTGTGGGTACCGGGGATCGAACTCACGATCACGCACTTGCAAGGCAGGCACTTATGCCGCTGAGCTAAATCCCCAGCCCTGAATTTAATCTTTGAGTGAATATTTACAATTAGATAATACATTTTTGTACACAGAAAAAAATAAATTGTTGTTTAATTGCTTAAGGTAAGGTTAGAATTTTAAAAGTTAATTAAAAAAATAGTGATGTCATATGTGGTGGTGTATATCCGTAATCCCAGTACTTGGGAGGTTGAGCCATAAATTTGAGGCCCAAGCTGGGCTACATAGTGAGTTCAAAGCAACCCTTGACTACACTGCAAGATCCTGTGTCAAAAACTTAAAAAAGAAAAAAAAAGGTCAAAGTAAAATGGATTTGGCAAAACTCAAGGTGATCAAGATTGAAGTTTGAGCAGTACTACATTAGGTAACCTTTTTATAGCTTTCTTCTTCATGGGATCAGAGCTGAAAGGATCTTCATTTTATAACAGTTTGGAATGTAGAGAAGTGACTTGCCCAGAGTGGCTTGGTGAGTTTTTGGCAGTCCACACTTAAATAGGGCTTAATGCTTTCAGGCAGGTGCTGTTTCCTACCTTGTCTTAGTGTTTCTTTTACTCTTTCCTTTTTATGAGGCATGGCACATTTTCTGGATCTCTTTAAAGAATCAAAAGCTGAATGTTAACAATTTCTGGAGCACATGTACAACTCTAGTTACTTCTTTTAACTAAATCATATCTCTGCTGTAAATGAAGTTAACTGGTTCTACTTAAGTATGTTTACTTACTCATGAAAATATTTACTGGCAGCTGAGCCTGATGGCACATGCCTATATAGTCCCAACTACTTGAAAGGATGAGGCTGGTAGATCCCTTCAGCCCAGGAATTTGAGGCCAGTCTGAGAGCAACATGGCAAGACCCTGTCTCAAAGCAAACAAAAATTTTAAAAATTTGGTTGAGGTGTAGCTTAGTGAAAGAACATATGCTTAGTCTAAGTGAGGTCCTCAGTTGAATCCCTAGAACGTCCATACACCCATCCCTACTTTATGCAAAAAGAATTGCATGCATAATGTGTGCCTCTTCAGTCTTAATAACTATTTTTTAAGGATCTCATTGTGTAGTCTAGGCTGGCATTGAATTCACCATCTAGCCCAGATTGGGTTTGAACTCTTCTGGTGATACTCCTGCCTCAGCCTTTTAAGTACTCGGATTACAGGTGTGCACCACCACACCCATAAATCTTAATAACTATTAAGACTATTATTATTTAACATTTTCTTTAGTATTTAATATGAGCCAGGCCTTCTGCTAAGCTCTTTGTCTTATTTGCACAGAAAGTAATGTATCTGTAGTCTAGAAAAGCTTTGAGATGTGAAGGTACTGAAGTGTGATAAGAAAAGATACTGATAAGTAACTACTGAGAGTTGTGTAAAGCAGAGAACAAGTAAAGCATTAATAGAAAAATAGCCACCAGAGTCCATCGTGTCTAAAATGAAGTGAAATACAGTTTGGGGATGACCAAAGATTTTTATTGTCTTACTCTTCATAGAAAACTTGGTTTTAATAATTATTTCCCAAGTTTTTGTTCCTTAGCTTTAACACTTAGTAGTCACCACTGCCATTTTAATCTAATCAAATTTAGCTCTCATTATCTCACATACCCTATTCATCCCTAACAGATCTGTACAATTTCTCGCTGCTTACCAGATTAAGTAGGAATGCCTTACCTAATGATCAACTGAGACGTTATTGTTTACAATAATAAATGTGTTAAATGTTAAGTTAGTATTAAATTTAAGACAGTATTTGGGCATGTCATTCACTTATCACATATTACTGTATTTAAGGACATTTTATTGCTAGCCATATTTACATACATGATCACATCTAATGTTTAATTGAATCTTTTCTAAGGTATAGCTAATACTATTTTCCTTATATTACATGTGATGAAAAAAGTTAAGTATTTATGAAAGCTTCTATAGTTATGGGGCTAGATTTCCATGTTGGGTCTTTGTGCACTCTGAGACACACTGCTAATTGCTCTGAAGTTCTTACAATTTTATATGTATAAAGAAGTTTTTTTGTTTTCATTCTCATCTCTTAATGTTATCACTCTGATACTTTACTAACACTCCTTTTTCCGTCTTACGTGCAGGTGAAGGAAGGGGAAGGGATTAATGCTTAAGAGATAGAGCAGTGGTTATGAGCTAATGAGCATGGTTCTGGTCACAGCCCGAGTATGTAGGCCTCAAGCCTTTGTGCTAGAAATCACTTAGCAGAATTCTGGTCTTTGTAGTCATCTGGAGTCTTTCCCCCTCACATTTTATATCCATGCTTGCTTATATAAACCATATGACAAACACCGATTAGGTTAAATCAGTTTAATTAGGACTAGTGAACTCTTATTACCAAGTTGATTCTATTTATCCATTCACCCAACTAAAAGTGCAAACTGAGCCTGTAACTTGAGATTGATAGCTACAGAAAGTATGCTGGTTGAGTACATTTGGCTGAATTTCAGTCAACAGAAATAAAGGTATGAAGCTGGGTATAGTGACATGTGCCTGTAATCCCAGCACTTTTAGCACTCAGGAGGCTGAGGTAGGAGGATCATTGCAAGACTGGGCAACAAAGAGAGCCAGTTGGAATGCATAGTGAGACCCGTCTCAAAAAGCAAAAAAAAAAAAAAAAAGAAAGAAAGAAAAAAGAAAGGTATGTTTCCTCTCATCATTACACATAGGGAAAAATTGTATCTGAGGCTTAGATGAATAATGTGCTGCAGAATAAAGTACTTTTTAGAAGAAGGTATAAACATAATGGGCTCATTTGCACAGGGAGTAAGTCATGTGGAACACTATAACAGACAAATAAAGGGATTGATAAATACTAGACCAGATGATAAACTTATTTGATTCTTAATAAACTTAAGGCATAGTGCTCTTGCAGTTAAGTAAAATTTACTCTGCTTCTGAAAAAGCATGTCATTTCCAGGGTCCTTCATTGATTTAGTGGATGAGAAGGATTGTTCTGTAAGTTCTGACCTTAAACTAGATTGTATCAGTTTGTTTTTGTTTTTTGGTGTGGAGGACTGAGCTCATAACCTTGAGCTTACCAGGCAAGTGCTTGAACTGCTGAGCTAAATAAATCCTAGCCCTATCAATTTTAAGTTTAGAATTTAAGGAAAGACTTGACAGTAATTGGTCAGTTTAGTTATCTTATGTTTTCATATACTTTTTTTGTTGTTGTTGCTATTTTATATTCACTCCTCGCTCCTTGTAGTGTTAAATACTAGAGATTCTCTCGTTTTCCTCTGAAGTAAAGAGTTGATATTCATTGGAGGTCGTCTGTATGCTCTTACCATTATTTCCTTGTTAGAATCTGTATGTTTGTTGATTGATTGATTTTTTTTTTTTTTTTGAGACAGGATCTTACTATGTAGTCCAAACTGGCCTTAAATTTGCAGTGACCTGCTTCCAAGTGCTGGTGTTACAAGTGTCTATCACTATACCTGGCTCCCTGTTAGTGCCTTTTTTTTTTTTTTGATACAGGGTCTTGCTGTGAAGTACAGGTTGGCCCTGAGTTTGTTATATAGCTCAGGCCAGCCTCAAACTCATGGCAGTCCTCCTTCCTCAGCCTCTCGAGTACTGGGACTACAGGCATGTGTCATCATGCCTAGCATTAGGGCCAATTTCAATATTAAAGTTAAGGGTTGAGGATGTAGCTTAGTGGACATTATGTATGGGGACATAATATATGTATAATATCGTCCCCTGCACCACAAATAAATAAGTAAAAATGAAAGTTATGTTGTAAAAGACTGAGATACGTAGGAGAGTGAGAAAATGACATTTGAGGAGACTGACAGGTTTATAATAGATCCAGTAACAGGGATGATGTTGGCAGGAAGGCTGATTCTCAACTTTCCTTCTGCCTCTGCTGAAGCCTCCTGTATGATGGATGACAAAGTGAGATGAGATTACCTTGCAAAGGTGATAAGGTAATTGCTGGTCTCCTGCCTGCTTTGGTGCCTGCCAGGGTCCTTTATAATTAAGGTGACCATATATCCTGATTATTTGAGATATCCTAATTTCTCCATTGTCCTGTTACAATTATTAGCTCTCTTTTCATTCTTAAAAAGATTCTAGTTTGGATAATAAATTATATAGTCATTTATAATCTCAGTTGTCTGATATTCAAATTAAACCATTAGGAAAATTGTTGGCTCTTTGATTAATAAGCCTTTCTTTATGTATCCTCTCAGAGTTCTTGAGCTACCTTTATTCATGGTACTTTTTAAGTCTCCTATGAGTTGTTGCTCTTTCCAGAGTTAATTTTGAGGAAGGGCATTTTGAGGATTCTGTACTGAACTGGGGCTTTTTTTCTAAAGAGTTTTTAATCAAAAGTAGATACTGCTATTAAAATCATG
Source organism: Hydrochoerus hydrochaeris (assembly GCA_004027455.1). Taxonomy (NCBI): domain Eukaryota; kingdom Metazoa; phylum Chordata; class Mammalia; order Rodentia; family Hydrochaeridae; genus Hydrochoerus; species Hydrochoerus hydrochaeris. The sequence goes on along the minus strand of PVLA01004049.1, from coordinate 159,748 downwards.
CTATAAGCCAGACGTGGTGGCACATGCCTGTAATATCAGCACTCAGAAGGCTGAAGCAGGATCATTGTTAGTTCGACACCAACTTAGGCTACAAAGTAAGCTCAAGGTCAGCCTGAACTGCACCCTGTCTCAAAAAGATCCCCTCTCAAAAAAGAAAAAAAAAATACTAGGGCTGGTGGTTTAGCTTAGTGACATAAGCACCTGCCTGACAAGTGCAAGGTTATGAGTTCGATCCTGGGTACCAAAAAACTAAAAAAACTTAAAATATATATATAATATATATATATTTAATTTTATGAGGTATCTGTACAGTATCAGAGTCTCTCAAGTGTATAAATTAGCCCTGAGAAAGGTTTTCAGGATTGTACCTTTTCAAGTATATGGACAGTTGGCTATAGAATGTCTTTCATGTTGTGGAATAGCATGATTAAGGAGATTTAGAGATCTGGTTAGAGTCCTGATTTTACTATTCTTACTTGTTTGTGATACTTGTCTCTGTAAAATGACAGAATTATGCTTCTTATATTTTGACTCTATATCACAGAATTTCACATCTGGAAATGATTAATGATTATGTAACCAAAGTCTTAATTTTGCATGCAAGTTGAGAATCCCTAACCCAAAAGTCTGAAATTTGAAATGTCTAAAATCTGAAACTTTTGAATGCTAACATGATGTAACAAAAAATATATGTGAATTTTGTGTTTCGTCTTATATCCCATTCAAGATATCTTATTATGTATGTGCAAGTATTCTAGAATGTGCAAAAATCCAGTGTCCCTAACACTCTGATCCCAAGCATTTTCCTTAAGGAGCACCCAGCCTGTCTAAGGAAACAAAGGAGCAGAGAGATAAAGTGATTTGCCCAGTACCTCACAACTATTACGTAGCAGAATCAGGATTAAATTGGGGCCTTCTGACCTGTTCCTTTAATAAGGAAAATCATCGATTCTATAAAGGATTTGCCGAAGTGAAGTGTTAAACACTTTTAGTAGCTTTGTTTGTTCATTCTATTTGCAGTTGCATCCCTAAACATAGTTGTTTTGCTTATATTGGTAGTGTCTCATTATTTTACAGATGAGTAAGTAGAGTTGAGGCAGACTGTCAGTCATTCTGCTCATCTTGTTTTAATTCTTAGCCTGCTTGAGCTATGCTTCTTACTTTGTAGTCTTATTACTCAGGAAGAAGAATTTTTTGCAAATTCAGATACCTGTCAAAATCTTGTTATGCAACTTCTCTCATTCTGAATTTCTATTCAAGTCTTGTATCTAAATTCTAATTGTACTCTTTGCTTAGTACGTAAGGCCAAGTGGCTAACTGTAACCTCTGAGGATTAGGTCTCTTTCTTTTATAGATGTCTTGACCAAGCTTTTTGTGTTGGTGGGGATACTTCATTATTTACTTGCTGCCATAGGTGGCTGAAGCATGTGCTTTGCCTGACAAGAAACAGCTTTGGTCTTCAAGCTACTTCAAGCAGCCCTTGATTTAGTTTCAGAGTTGACATCTCTGTGTACACCTGCTAGTGTGCCTTCCCAGGACTGCAAGCATTGGGACCTACATTGATTCAGTCCTGAAATTACTCAAGAAGAGAAAAGAAAGCCGTATTATGTTCATTTTGCTTGTACAAGGAATTTTGCAAAAGTCCATTCAGGCAATGCACTTACAGACAAAAAAAAAAAAAAAAAAAATCAGAAACTGTTCAGAATGAAGAGTATTGGTGAAAGTATTAGGAAAGGTTAATTCCAGGTTAATTACCTGTGACATAAGAGGTGAGACAGGAAAGGAAGACAACCAGAGGTCTGGGAGTTTGTACCTGACAGAGTTTATCTACTTCTTTAACTTCTCTGTAGATTCTGACTGTTAGGGATGCTTTGAAAACGTGTTTGTTTAGTGTCTTCCTAACTTACTTGAGGAGCTTTTGACATGTCACTCATTTCATACTTTATTATTGAGAATGTACTATTGAAACGTACTGGTAATTGGCATGACACATGTAAGGTAACCCTCCATTCTTTTTTTTTTTTTGTCTTAGTGAGACAGGGTCTCTGCAATTCAGGCTTGGCCTTGAGCTCACTTTGTAGCCTAGGCTGGTCTTGAATTTGCAATGATCCTCCTGCCTCAGCCTCGAGTGCTGGGATTACATGTGTGAGCCACCATGTGCCTGGCTAACCCTCCATTCTTAACTTTTAAAAATGTGCTTTCAGGGGCTGGGGGTTTAGCTCAGCAGCTCAGTTGCTTACCTGGTAAGCACAAGGTCGTGAGTTCCATCCCTAGTACCAAAATAAATAGATAAATGTATGTTCATAAACTGGATACAGTGACACATGCTTGTAATCCCAGCACTTTGGGAAGCTGAGGCAGGAGGATAAGTTCAAATCTGCAAGATATTGTATCAAAATATAAAAGATACAAAAGGTGGGGGATGTGTTTAGTTCAGTGTGAATGCACTGTGTTTAATCCTCTGTACTCTGTTTCCCAAAGGTATCAAAGAGAGGAAATGTGATTTAAAGAAAAAAAGGTAATCTGACTCACCTAAGATGCCAATCGTTAACATGTGGACATACTTTTAAATTAAGATTGGACCCTTAGGTCATCTTTGCGTTGTTTTTTTCATATATCATTGAATATTCTTCAAAAAACAGTTTTTCAGTTTCAGCTTTATTGACATTTTGGGCTGGATTAAGGCTTTATTTGGGCTGTCCTGTGCATTATAGATATTTAGCATTATTATCCTTGACCTTTAGTTGTTATATGCCTGTAGCATTTATTTGGCAGTAACAACCAAAGGTGTTTCCAGATATACAGTGCTCCCTGGCGAGCAAAATCACCTGAATTGATGCCCCAGTGTTCTAAAGTAACACATTTTTGGTCTCTAGACTTCTTTATACTCTGAAAACTCATTGAAGATCTCAAAAAAACAAAGGAAACAAAAAATCAGTTTATATGAATATCTATGATTCTTTTTTATTGTACTAGAATTTTAAAAAAAAATTTTATTTAAAGAGAAAAAAAAAGCAAAACAGAAAAAGGGGTAGAAACAATACAGAATCTCAGAAAAAAAAAGCAGTAAGAAATCACTAGTTGATAAATTACATATTGTCTTCTTAGACCTAGTTGTTAAAGTTACAAAATTAAAGCATACAAAGTGGACATTCAAATAGTGAGACTGCAAAGAAGTTCAATGATCCAGTAACAACTTAGCAACATAGTTATCAATCCTACACACTTAAACATACATGCAGCCATATCCTCTAGAGCACTTTCTTTTCTTCTTTTTACTTTTTAAGTCCATTATCTGCTTAGTTATATCCTGTTTCAGGTTGCTCAGTACCTTACTGACTTGTTTTGTTGTTGTTATATACTTTTAATCACGTTATATAATTCTGTTGCCTTGTTTTTGAGTTTCTTCTCATCCATGATCCATGGATCAGCTTTGGTGAAGTTGGGAGATTTTTGGAGGTATTTTGTTACTTTTTTATCTACTTTTTTTTTTTTTTTGAAGGTAGCAAAATACAGCAGAACAAGACAGAACAAACCCGTGCAACCACACTGTAATAAAACTACCACAGAGCCAGTCATCAGGACATAAGCAATGGGCTCAATAGTACAGCCCATTTTGTTCACACTAGCTGTTCCCCCAATCAGGCAGAGGAAAATGGAAGGAAATAATTGAACTTTCAAAAACAGAACATTGAACAAAGCAGTAACAATCAAAACTGAGCAAAACAATGATAAAAATATTTGACTTCAAAGAGATGGTAGAAGGAAATCCCCCTTACTTGCCACACTGTATACATTCATCCTCCAAAAAATACTCAGACCGCACATCGGCAGGGCCCCAGCTGCTTACCAGGGTGGCCAGTAGACCGCCTGTTCTCCCAGCGCCCAAAGTTCCAACATGATGCAGAGCTTAGGAGTCGCTGATAGTTCTCGCCCTGGTGCGCCAGTGGCTTGCCAGGCCCCCAGCTGCTCACCAGGGCGGCGAATAGGCCGCCTGTTTTCCAGCGCCCAAAGTTCCAACATGATGCAGAGTTCAGGAATCGCTGATAGTTCCTATACTAGAATTTAAACAGAAAAAGTTTAAAAATAATTTATCAAGGTAATTTATTTTAATATTTCTTTTTTGTCTGTCTTAACCATTCTTACATTCTCATTCTACATAAAGTGTACCTTTTTGTTTCACAAAAAATCATTTATTTAAAACTAACAATAATAAACTTTAAATCTATTATTTTAATCAAAAATATATTTTTTAAGTATGTGTAGTGGTGCATACCTGTAAGCCTACCACATCTTGGAGGTTAAGGCAAGGGACTCACAAAGTTTGAGCCCAGCCTGGGCAACTTGGCTACTTAGTAGGACTATCTCAAAATTTAAAAAGAGCTGGGGACTGTAGATCAGTGTAAAGGCTCTGTCTGGGTTCCATTCCCAGTAATAACAAAAAAAAAAAAAGAGGAAAAGAATACCATTGTTAAATTTCCCAGACCTTTTTGGTATCTGTCATAAATAGAAAATGTTTTTAATCTGTCATGAAATATTGGTTTAGCCAAAGCACATGAAAACTCAGCTTTATTTAGATATGTATGCAGAAAAGTAAGCATATTTTAATGCCTTAAATAATTGTGTGTATGGTTTTTTGATAATGTACTAAAATTCAACAGGTAGAAGTTTCTTAAAGGTTAGTTACGGTGTAGAATCCAAAGCCATAGCAAAGAATTTATCATAGTCTGTTTAATTAAAATCTGTTAGCCTTAAACTTTGAGTGGATCTTCCCCTGATATTGTTTTATAACATTATAGAAAATATCAGTTCATTGGCCGAGGATACAGCTTAGCAGCACAGTGCCTGTCTGGCAAGCACGAGGTTGTGCGTTCAATTCCCAGGCATAGTGGTGCATGCCTGTAATCCCAGTATTTGGGAGGCTGAGTCAGTAAAATCTCTGGGAGTTCAAGGCCAGCCTGAACTGCAGAGTGAGACTGTTCCCCCCAAAAAAAGGAAAAAAAAAAAAAAGGAAATAATGGTTTATTGAGTTTTGCAAGTTTTTAAAGCAAGTGCATTACTACCACTGAGCTACATTCCCAGCCCAGTTTCATAAATCTCGACATATTTCAGTATATATTTTAAAAAATCATATATATTAGGCTTTGTGGTAGCACGTTTCAGAATAAAAAAAAAATTGTAAGGGCCTGGGAATTTAGCTCAGCGGCATAAGCGTCTGCCTTGCAAGCGCGCAGTCGTGAGTTCGATACCTGGTTTTACACGCCCCCCCCAAAAAAAATAGTAAAAGAGCTGGGGATGTAGCTCAGTGACGGAGTACTTCTAAGTACTGGATCCAGTACTAAAGAAGAAAAAAAAAATTAACAGTTTTTACTTGAAGGCTTGAATTCTACCATTGGCTACATATTCTGCCACTTATTTTCCTTTAAGTGACAGTCTCACCTTAATTTTGAGAAAATATTGCCAAATATCCCAACTTTTTAATAAACATAGTTTGTCATTTCAAGTAAAAATGATACTGTAAGGGAAAAAAAATGGCCAATTCAGCTGGTAACACTATCATACACACGCTTTTTTTTAACAGAATAATCATTGTTCTTCAGAATACAATAGAAGTGCTTTATGTGTTTTTTCTCATTTCATCTTATAAAGCATTAAGATGTGTTCTCTTGTTGAAATTTGATAAAATTATTTTTACTGTTTCATCAAGGACACTAAGAAAGTTTCATTTGTTTTTACAGCATTGAGTGGCTGATAAGAATGCATGGATGATCAGTACAATATGTATCACAGCCTTAATTAGTGCTAAGCTATCAGTAGTTTACCTACCATTGCTTTTGCACCAGCAGTACAATGTGAATACAATGAAAAAAGCAAATACAGATTACCAGTAATTATGAAAATAGCTTTGACTTGGCAGACCTCCAGAAGTCTGTGGAACAACTTTGAGAACAAATGTGCAAAAGCATGATGTGGCAGCATTATATTGTCCAGTGTCTACATCAGAATTTAATCAATTCTGTATTATTCCTTCTGTTTAATTTTTGCTTTTATTACAATCCTTTTTACTAAGTCCTTGTGGTAATAATTTTTTCCTTTAGAAAAAAATTTTTAGAAGTGTTATTCTGGGTCAGTGAATATGAATTTTTGTATTGAAAAAATAAATTACCAAATAACTCTCCAAGATGGTTGAACCAATTTATTTGCATTTGGACCAGATTATTATAAGACTGAATCATGGCTGTTTCTGGGCATTATATTTTTATTTACCAATTTGGCCATTATATAATAAATGGTATAATTAATAAGTTTATTGTCACTTAAACTAATCTAACTGGCCATTGATTATTTGTGAAGCTGAATTTTTTTTTTTAGGCTGATTACAATGCAGCTGATTGGATTGTAACTTTTTTTGTTAAAATAGTGAATTCTAGTGGTGCTGAGATTATTTCCTAGTTATCTTGTTTCCATTTGGATATGTTTTAGTCTTACATGAAAACCAACTTTATTTTTTCATTTAACTCCCCTTAAAGCAATATTTGAAAGGAAACCTTGTATTTCCTATGATGCCTGTGAATTGATGGATTTTATGTGCTAGTTTTTTTTTTCTTCTCAAACCCATTTTATTTTAAAGAGAAAAAAAATTCAAAACATATCAATCGGGGCAACAATTGTGCATACGTTGCACATTGTCATCCCCAGATCATTCATCCAGAGCACAAGATACCAGCATTCAGTTGTCTGAACAATACCAGCACAAATCTTTCCCTTCAGTGACCTCAGAGAAATCAGTAGTGTTACTGTTTTTACACACACACACACACACACACACACACACACGTTTCTTTCAATTTCTCACACTAGTGAGACAATATGATGTTTACACATGATACCTGATTTATTTCACTTATGAGTATGGTCTCAAGTTGTATCTGTTTACCTATAAACTCGTTTGTCTTTTTTTTTAAAGTCCATTTTATTTCAATGAGAAGAAAAAAAATAAAAATTGAAAACACGTCAATCAGAGGGCAACAATGGTATATACATTTATTGTGCATTTTCGTCCCCAAATCATTCACCCAGAGCACTTGGCATCTGCATTCAAATGTCAGAACAATATCTGCACAAATCTTTCTGTTCAGTAAACTCAGAGAAATCAGTATAACTATCTCAGCTATCTTTTTTATATACATGTATATATAAATATATACACACATATACATATGTTTCTTTCAGCTTCTCACACTAGTGAGACAATACGATGTTTACACATGTGTGTCTTACTTATTTCGCTTGTGAGTATAGTCTCAAGTTGCATCCATTTACCTATAAAGGTTTCCTGTTTATCCTTCTTTATGGCTGAGTAGGTCTCTGTTGTATAAAAATACCCCCATCTTTTTTTATCCATTCCTCAGTCGGTGGGCATATAGGTTGTTTACAAGATCTAGCTATCATAAATTGTGCTGCTATAAACATGGATGCACATATATCACTATGGTATGATGTTTTTAATTCTTTTGGTAAGATAGCCAGAAAGGGAATAGCTGAGTCAAATAGGAACCCTAGTCCTAGTTTTTTGAGGAATCTCCACACTGATTTCCATAGTGGTTGTACCAGTCTGCATTCCCACCAACAGTGGAGAAGAATTCCTTTTTTCTTATAGTCCCTCCAGCATTTGTTGTTGCTTGATTTCTTGATAATAGCTATTCTTTCTGGGGTGAGGTAGAATCTCAATGTTATTTTAATTTTCATCTCTCGAATGACCAATGATGCTGAACATTTTTTCCATATATTTATTTTGTGCTGTTTTTTTTTTGTTTTGTTTTGTTTTTGGTACCGGGAATTGAACTCATGACCTTTTGCTTGCCAGGCAGGCGCTTATGCCACTGAACTAAATCCCCGGCCTCTTGTGCTGGTTTTTTAAAAAATAACAGCATAAAATACAAAATTTTAAAAATAATTTCTTCATTATCTAAAATCTCCCAGTTTTATGTTTACCACACTTAAGGGCAGTGATGGCAAACCTTTTAGAGCTTTCAGTGATAGCAAAACAGCCTGCTGTGGCACGTATGTCTTAAGTTTGCCACCACTGCTTTAGAGAGAGTGGGGATCGTGGAATCGTCTTGATTTGAGTCCCATCCTTTCTTTGATTGTGGTGTGCTCTTAGACAAATGAGTTTACCTCTTTGTTCCTCAGTTTCCTCACAGGCAAAATGGAGATATTGGAGAAAATGATCTCTTAGATGTTTTCCAGCTGTATTCTGTGACTCTCCTATAAGGAAAAAAAGAGGTACAGTAGACCCTCAAGCCAGTTACAGTCAGTCTGGCATACAAACAATGTGGATTATGATTGAAGTTTTAGTTTTAATTTACATCTTGAATTATGACCCAAATGCTGGCTGCATGTGCTTTCAGAGGGTGTTTGATACAGATTTAACCCTTAAAGAGTTCTGGAAGTAATTACAACATCCTTACCTGAGTGGGGTTAATTGAGAAATCCTGGGCCAATGTCTCTCTAAGGACATTGCAATCTCCCTGCATAGAGGAGAGAGACTTTGCAGGCTGTGTAGACAAACCTGAACCTTTAATTGACAATTTGAGTTAACAACCAGCCTTCAGGGATCAATTAAGTTCCTAAGTCAAGGGTCCAATTGTATTTTTAATATTATGGATTCCTTTTCTATTTCTGCTCAGGAATTAGACATTGTCTAGGGACTGGTGTACTGAGTTAGGATTTTGAAATACTAGCATTATTATAGTAGTTTTCTGATTTTAAAAAAAACATTTTATTTCATGTGGCTTGTACCATCAAATTAAAACTTCTGGTTTAATGCTTGCTTTCTATGTGATGTAAATTCTTCCAAGGTAGGAGCCAAGGCAAGCCAGTACCACTTTTGATATCTTTAAAATGGGGAGAATATTTCTGTATCTTATTTACCTAACTGGAGATACTGAAAAATGAGATAATAGGTAGGTAAGTGAGCTCAGCTTTCAAAAGAAGGATACTAGATTTAAAAAAAAAAAAAAAGTATCATGTTGGGGGTGTTGGTGCATGCCTATAATCCCAGCACTGAGGCTGAGACAGGAGAACTACCATGAGCTTGAGGCCAGTTTAGGGCTACACAGTGAATTCAAGGCCAACCTGAGTTACATAGTGAGACCCGGTCTTGAAAAACAAAACAAGGGGGAAGAAAGTTAAGAGTATCTGTATGGCAGTAACTGGCTAAAACTAAGTAGTAATTTGTCCTTCAAAAAGAGTTATGTGCTCTCCAGACTTTTCATTTAATCTAGTAGGTTTCACCCATTTGCTTCGTTGCCTGATTCCTATTGTATTTGAGAGGCTGTTGCTTCATGGTAAGGAGCAGAGTCTGGAGTCAGATTTCATGGATTCATATCCCAGCTTCATCTGTTTTAGGTTGGAACCTGTGTACTCTTAGTGTTTCTTTAGTTTCATCTAGATGATAACAGGAGTACCAACATTATGGAGTGGTTAAGATTAGAGGAGCTACCACGTATAATACCTTTAGAGTACCCCACGACCCCAGCCGTGAATAAATTTAGCTGGCATTAGTGGCTGTTTGAGTTTAAATGCTATATAATAATTGGCTAATGCCAGGCATGGTGGTGCATGTCTGTAGTCCCAGCACTTGGGAGGCTGAGGCAGGTGGATCACTGTCAGTTTGAGGCAGCCTGGGCTACAAAGTGAGTTCAAGGTTAGCCTCAACTGCAGAGTGAAACTCTTGTCTCAAAAAGCAACAAAACAAAACAAACCCAACAACAATAACAAAACCCAACCAAACAAAAAAACCTAAAAATTTTTTAAAAAATAATAATTGGCTGACATTTATTATGTTTCCATATATATTTCCATATTATATTTCCTTAATATGTATCAGGCAGTGGACCAAGTTTTTTACACAGACATATCACATTAGTGTGTTCACATATAATTCATGTCTTGCCTCCAGACAGTCTACCCAATGGTATAGTCATGTGTGTTCAGCTGGTGGTTCAAGCCACCAAAAATCTATAAACCCTAACAATAATATTATGAAATAGGTTGTTATTTTCTCAGTTTTGCAGAGGGGAAGACGACAGTTTAGAAAGGTTAAATAACTGGCCCAAAGGCAGCAACATTTAGAATTGAACTGTGCTCCTTTAGTATTAAGTCCATGTTTTTGAATGCTGTACAGTGTCATACTCATCTGTTTAACAGATTGAATTGCGGAAGTGGCAGGGTTAGGTCAATAGAGATTCATACTCTTAAAAGTTTTTGCAGTAGATTTGAGGAGGTGTAAAAATTTTCAGATTTCAGTATAAAGTTCATTTGTTTAGGTAGTAAAATGCCAAACAAATGGGGATAAATTGCAAGTAATATTTTGTCTGGGTGCAATGGACAGAAAAGTCTTCACTGAATTCAGGTAGATGAATACAAAGTAATAAGAAAAATAGAATGATGTGCTCCAAGATACTCAATAGGACTTGAGAGTCATTTAGGCCATTTATTTATTTATTTATTTATTTCAAAGTCAAAAAGGCCAACAGACATCTTACACTCAGTTGGGTGACCATTAACAAAAAAAAAAAGATAATAAGTATTGCTGGAGAAATTGGAACCATTATGCATTGCTGATAGAAATATAAAATGGTGTAGCCACTGTAGAAAACAGTATGGCAGTTTCTTAAAAAGTTAAACATAGGATTACCATGTGATCCAACAGTTTCACTTCTATATTATGTACCAGAAAACGGGCTTAAAGAGATATTGGTGCGTCTGTGTTTATAGCAACATTATTCACAATAGCCAGAAGGTGGAAGAACAGCAGAGTATGGTGGCACATACCTGTAATCCTAGCACTCAGGAGGTTGAGGCAGGAGGATCATTGTGTTTGAGGTCAGCCTGGGCTACATAAAGGAGTGCAAGGTCAACCTGTACTACATAGCAAAAACCTGTCTCAAAAAAAAAAAAAAAAAGGGTGGAAGCAACTCAAAGTGTCCTTCAGTGGGTAAACAAAATTTTTATACACACATTGGAATATTATTCGATCTTAAAAATGAATGACATTCTGACACATAATTCATTGTGAATGAACTTTGAAGACACTGTGCTAAGTGAAATAAGCCCGGCACAAAAATGTGTGAATCAGTTTTTATGTTGTACTGAGAATAATCAAATAGAAAAATGCTGTTTCTAGAGGAAGAATGGTAGTTGTCAGGGATTTGGGGAGTGATTATTCAGTTAGTACAAAATTTCAGTTTGGAACTAGGTGTGGTATGCACATCCCTGTAATTCCAGTACTCTGGGGGAGGCAAGGCTGAAAGATTATAAGTTCAAGCCCAGCCTGGACAGCTTAATGCAAGACCCATCTCAAAAAGTGAGAAAGGGGCTGGGGTTCAATCTCCAGTATTAAAATATAAGAAAACAAAAATTTTAAATGTCAGCTTGGAGGATGAAAAAGTTCAGACAATAGATGATGGTTATAGTTGCATGATTGTGAAAAGCAAATGTAGTCCATGCTACACAAGCCTACACTTAAAAATAGTCATAAAACAAAAACTAAACAGGAATTTCTATGGGGGGAAAAAAAGTCTTATATAAAACTGCAGAACATCCTCATTTGGAATTGTAGGCAGCACTCAGTACTCTGCATGCTGGTAGAGTGGATACAGCATTCAGTTCCTTAGATTCTTAGTAAATCATTTGTCTTCCTGATCCTTAACTAGAGAAAGATCTACATTATCTCCATCTCAGAAGGAAAGATGAAATGAAATGAATAGGTGAATGAATTTCTATACAAAAGGCTGTTATTTCCAGCTTTGGAAAGATAAGACAGACTTACTTCCATTCATAGCTGTAGCTGGGCTGTGAGGCATGCAGTCTCTGCATCTGTATCATGCTGCGGCTTCAGGGAGCTCAGGAGAGGTATGGCTGGCACACAGTGCTCAGCCTCACAGCATACTTCGGAAAAGAAGGTACATGTAGGCTCAGAAGAAAGCCTGGCTAAATGATTTTCCTTTATTCTTTACAGCTTCAAAAGAAAGAAAAGAAAAGCCTTGACAACATACAAGGACATTAAGTAAAATTTACTAGCCCAGGAGCTCTGATAACCATTTTGAATCTTCTACCATGTATAAATTTTATATTTTTTATTTTATTAAAATATATCACATTATTCATACTCTTGTACAAATAAAAACAAGAGTTGGAAAGATGAGGATAAATTTATAGTTAATACTTCAATGAAACTAGGATTTTAAACAATTTTTTGTGGTTCTGTGAATTGACTGTAGGACCTTTGTATGAGCTAAATCCCCAAACAGTTTTTGAGACATTGTCTTGCTAAGTAAGTTGCTAGGTTGTCCAGAGTGGGCTAGAATTTGTGATCCTTCCCCGTTAGCCTCTTAGAGTGCTGGGATACAAGCAAAACTAGGATGTTTTGCGGGGCGTGTAACTAATATATGTAATACTGGGCTAGGTGATTTTACGCATACTATCTCGCTTAATACAGCAATCTTGGGAGATAGGTGGTATTTTCTTAAATTTACAATCATAAAATTGAGGCCAGAAGAGTATGGCACTTTGATTCCTCTAACTTTCTATATAGCATTACTTTTGTCATTTCTACAGGATGAAACCTAAAACCCTGGATCTAATCTCATAATGCTATTTGTTAAAAGACAGTATTTTGAGTGCTGTAGATAATACAGCCACTAAACACTTTGTATTTTAGAGATTACTCTGCATCAGTACAGCCAGAATTGCCTCAGGCTTATTTGTATAGGCTGTAGACTACATATGTGAACGAAAGCTTACTTATACTTTTAAATTGTAGAGATATGTAAGATGTGTATAAGATGCTTCCTGCCTGTACTCCCAGTCCTCTGGGAGGCTGATGCAGGAGATTTGCAAGTTGTCCAGCCTGGACAACTTAGTGACTTAGAGAGATCCTGTCTCAAAAATAAAACAAGGCAGGGGATGTCATTCAGGGAGAAAGCCCTGGGTTCATCCCTGTCACCACAAATTAAATAAATAATAAACAAATCATCATAAAATTTAATGTAAACCATTTTTAAGACTTTTTTTTACCCCCTTTTTGAGACAGGGTTTTGCTGTGTAGTTTAAGCTGGCCTTGAACTCACTGTGTAGTTCAGGCAGGCCTTGAACTCACAGCAGTCCTGCTTTAGCCTCCAGAGTGCTGGGATAAGAGGCATGCACCACCGCATTCCGCCCATTTAAGGCATGTTAAGTGTGTTTCTTTTCAGTGGTATTAAGTGTTTTTACAGTGTTGCATAATCATCATCACCATCCATCTTTAGAGCTTTTTCATCTGGAAAAACTGAAACTTTCTTTATTAAATAGTACTGTACTCTCCCCCCCACCCAGTGCCTTGAAACCATTGTCCTATTCTCTTTCTAATTTGTGTACTGTAGGCACTTCATATAATTGAAGTCCTTCAGTATTTATCCTTTCATACCTGGCTTACTTCCCTGAATAATAATTTTATCCAGACTTTTGTTGATGGACACTGAAATTATTAGTCTTTTGCTTTTCAAACAATGCTGCATTACAGAAGCATTTGACCCAGAGTCTGAGCCCTGTCTTATGTTTGGCTGACTTTTTGAGGACAGTCAAAGCAAATCCTTTCTTTCTATAGCTTAGCTTTCTCAGCCTATAAAATAAGAATAATGCTAATTACTTTTGTTACAGTGTGGTATGAGGACTTGCATAGTTTCTGCTCATACCTCAAGACCTTTTGGGAAGAATACTTTTAAAAAATGTATTTTCTTGGGGCTCATGGTGGTGCACATATGTAATCCCAGCACCTGGAAGGCTGAGGCAGGAGGATTGCCGCAAGTTTGAGGACAGCCTGGACTACATGGTAAGACCCTGTCTCAAAAAAAAAAAAAATGTGTGTGTGTGTGTGTGTGTGTATTCATTCTATAACTATAAAGCTGCTGCCACTATACATTTTTTAAAAAATGAATGAGCTTTTTTAGGACAAAATGAAACCAACCAGAATCAGAGTGGCTGTGTTTTCCTGGGGTTGTCAAGTGAGTTGGAAGCTAAACAACTGTGAGGAACATGGCTTAGAAAGCCAACCTGTGCTTGTCTTTTGCCTGGATCTGGCACCAGCTGAGAGTGGAAAGGCCCAGCACCCCTGAATGGTCCCTGTGCTTTCTACCTCAGGGCCCCTAGAGAGCACGGGCCTGGGCTCCTGCCAACTCCACAACCATCCAACTGCCAGACTCCCTTAATTAATGATCATGTTCTTTATTGGTACTCTTGGCAGGCACAATGTTTCTTTACCTTTTTGTTTTAGGCCTTGAGATTGAACCTAGGGCTTCACAAATGCTATACAAGTGCTGTACCACTGAGGTACATTGCTAGCATTTTTCTGTATTTTGTGTAGAGACTGCCTCACTAAGTTGTCCAGGCAGGTCTTGGACTTGCTGTCTTCTTCCCCTATAGGCACACCCCACCGTGCTCAGCTACCCCTTCTCTTGTGAGTATAGCACTGGAGATTGAACGCAGGGCCTTTGTCTGCAGACTTTTTAAAACATTTTTTGAAATAAGTTCTCCCTGAAACACCAAGTTGCCCACTTTAGGCTCAAATATGTGATTCTTCTGTCTCAGAGAAGACAGAATGCTAGGATCGTTATGGTTGAGTAATGAGTTGAGTCCTCTTGGCTTAATATGCTTAAAAAGAAATATTTATTTAAAAAAATTTTTTTCCAAAACCATTTTTAATGAAATATTTAAGTGTTAAAGTCAGATAATCAGATTTTGCAAAATGTTGATAATTTGTTAAATTTAAATTTTAAAAACAATAGTCTAGGTTGTTGTGTATGACAAGGAAAGAATTGTCAAGTGTGTATCTTGTAGTCTATGGAAGGATCACAGGATAGCAGTAGGATCAGGGTGAAGGGAAAAGAGATACCAGTGTGAAGGGAAATGAAAATGGTTCAAATGGGAAGGGGGAGAAAAAGGAGCCTCAATAGTTCAGGCTTCTGGTGTTTATAGTCAGACACCACTGATCCAATGTGCCACCCACTGTCTCTCTCAGATGTCAGCAGTCTAAGTGACCTCCTAAGTTTAAGGCCAGATAATCAGTAGAGTGGTCCTAAATTTAAACCTGGGTAATCGTTAGGTTGTATGGTGTTCACAGTTGAATGAAAGGAAGTGGAGGTGACTCAGCTCCTTTGTTTTTGTGTGAGGATTGTAGTGTGTGATACCATGTCCAGTTTAATCGCTCCCCTTTTTAAGTGACTGGGGAATTCAGACAAAGAGAACTGTAGAGCTTCTTTTGCCTTTTGTTTTTACACAGTGTCTCACTACACAGTTCAGACTGGCCTTGGACTCACTATGTGGCTCAGGTTGGCCTTGAACTCATGGCAGTCCTCTTGGCTTAGCTTCCTGAGTGCCAGGTTAACAGGCAAGTGCCACCATGCCTGACTTATTTTTGTTTTCTTCACTGACTTTTTTCACCAGCCTGCATTGCTTTGTGGGATATACACAACTCGCCTGCTTCCTCTGCTGGCTTAAAAGTAGCACAACAGTTTTTAGTTTAGGCATTAGTGTGTACTCATTGAGGTGTTTTTTGTTGTTTTAACTGACTTGGTTAAAAACTGTTCTTGTCCCACAGGATTGTTAATACTTTCAGCTAAAGGGAAGGGAAGAGTGAAGGTTGATGTGCTTTATGTCTTCTTATACTGCTTTGAGAGCAAAGTAGAGACAGACCCTGGCATAGTGATCATTTTTGTCTCAGTGATTTCTCCCTCATGAGTTCAATTCCTGGTACCAAAAACAACAAAACAAAAACAAAAAATCAAGCAAAATAGGGCAGAATAAAACTAGTCAAAACAGAACATTGAATAAAACAAAATAATAAAATGGAACAAAACAAAACAGAACAATATTGGATTTCAAAAACAAGACAGAGGGAAATCCTCCATATTTGCTGTATTGTATATTGTTATCCTCTTAATAGATGCTCAGACTACCGGCTTTAGGCCTACAAGGTCAGTCAAACACTACAAGCATTAAGTTGTTCTTACACCTACCTCAGTTGCTATCAACTCAGCCTGTCCTCCAAACCAGCTGGTTGCTTATGGTGAGGGGAGGTGGGGTTGTTGTCTCCAGCCCATGTATGGGCTGGCTCAGGTGAAGGGTGAATTGGCTTCTTGTTTGTTGTTTGTTTTTTGTTTTGCTTATTTTTTGTTTTGAAGTCTTTTTCAGAGAAGTTTTAGGTTCACAGCAAAGTTACAACAAAGATACAGTGATTCCCCATACTCTTTCATACTTCCACACATATAGTCTCTCCCCATTATCAGCATCCTCCACTGGAATAGTACATTTGTTACAGTTAATGGATGTATATTCACACAGCCTAATCACCTAGAGTCTGTAGTTTACGTTGGGTTCATTCTTGGTGTTGTATACTTTATGCTTTGGACAAATATATAATAATACATATTCATCGTTATAATATCATATATACCTCTTCCCCCTCCCCAATCCTTGACAGTTGCTGATTTGTTTTCTTTTGGTGGTACTGGGGATTGAATAAGGGAGAGCTGAGCTCTCCCTCTCCCTTTTTTAATTTTTTTTTTTCAGTTTTTTATTTTGAGACAGGGTCTTACCAACTTGTCCAACCTGGGCTCAAATTTGCAATCTTCCTGCCTCAGCCTCCTAAGTAGCTAGGCTTATTGGCTGGACCATCATGTCCTACCTTATTCTCTAATTACTAGTTTGATATCTTCTGTAATATGTTTGGTACTTTTTTTTTTCTTCAATGAGTTGTCATATTTTTTGCCTCTTTTCCTACTTTTAAAATTTGTGGGGATTCTTTATTCTAGATAATCCATTGGCAGTTTTATACATTGATGAGATCCTTATAATTTTAGGCAGTCCTATCCTGGTGCCTCGGTTTACTACACTTAAGTCTGCCTTGTCTTCTGTGTTTTTTCTTCTCTTTACCTAAACATTTTTTGAGTTATGGTACCAAGAAAATAGCTTTATTTTTTAAAAAATTTATTTAAAGAGAAAAAAAAGCAAAACAAAAAAAGGGAAGAAACAATACAGAATTTCAAAGAAAAAGAAAAATAAACAGTAAGAAATCACTAGTTGATAAATTACATATTGTCTTCTAGATATAGTTGTTCAAGTCACAAAATTAAAGCATACAAGGTGGACATTCAATCAGTAAGGCTGTGAACAGTTTCGTTCAACGATCCAACAAAAACCCAGCAGCATGGTTATCAATCCTACACACTTATACATGCAGTTATATCCTTTAGAGTGCTTTCTTCTTTTGCTTTTCAAGTCCATTATCTGTTTAGTTATATCATGTTTCAGCTTGCTCAGTACCTTACTGATCTGTTTTGTTGTTATTTACTTTTTATTTTTTATTTATTTTAATTTTTTATTATTAGCAAAATACAACAGAACAAAGCCAACTGAGAGAGTGCAGTGAAATTGGTACAGAAACCCTCAACAGATTACTGGCATAACAGTAATAGGTACCATCGTATATCCTGTTATCTTCACAACAGTTGTTCTTTCAATAAGTTATAGCCAAATCAAAGGAAATACAGGACATTGAATAGAGCAATATCATTAATCAGAACAAAGCAAAACAGTGATAACAATATTTGCCTTCAAAGAGATGATAGAAGGAAATCCCCCCTATTTACTACATCGCATATGGTCAACCTCTCGAGATGTCTAGATCTGTGGCTCACTTGCTAAGGGGGGTGGGGTTGGTGGTGGTGGTGGTGGGTTGATTCTTAGCCCGCTTGCCAGTAGGCTCATGGGAGCCGCTGAGTGATTCTTCTCCGGCCTCATGCCAGGGGTGCTTAGCGTGAGGGCAGGCAAACTGCCTTTCTGTGCTGCACCTTGAGTCCCTCCATGGTTGGAGCTCTGGGGCTGCTGGTTCTTCTCCCAGCTCAGGCCAGGGGCCTCTACTGGGAGGGCAGGCAAACTGCCTTTCTGTGCTGCACCTTGAGTCCTTCATAGTTGGAGCTCTGGGGCTGCTCAAGAAAATAGCTTTAGTTGTTTGTCATATGAATTTGCTTTGTCAGTGATAGTTTGTTTTTTGTTCCATAAAGTAGTCAATGCAGGATAGTGAAGAATAGGGACTGTGAAGTCTAATTATTTATGAGTTGTAGCTGGCAAGTGGATGATCTTGACAAGTTACTTAACTCCCTTGTTCTTGACTTTTAATCTATAAAATTTATTAGTAAGAACTGTTATGATACCACTTTATATTTGATGAAGCTTAGGTACAGGAAGATGCAACTAGAAACTTGAACAAATAGAAGAAGTGTGTGAACCAGTGTTTAATTTCCACTTTGGGTAGTAAAGATAAGGATTCCAGCAAGGATTCTACCGCTGAGCCACACTATCAGCCCAAGAAATGTATCACTAATGTAAAAAAAAAAAAAAACAATAGGAAAGTAGTGATAAGTCCCTGACTCATGGCCTCAGTGTTAAGGGCATACAGTAGAAGTACAGGCTATGGAAAACTGAAGTGTCCACAGGATGGTATATCTAAATCCATTGTTGAGTGAAAAACTGTCATTTTCATTAAAATAAAACAGCAAAACCCCCAAACCATTATTTTCATAACCTTAACTTGTTTTGCAAATTGGTAAATTTTAAGAGCTAAAGAATTTAGATACTATTCCAGGCCACAGAACTCAGTTGAAAAGTAGACTTGGAGGGTGGTCTCAATGTAAGTGTTTATCTCTGTCACTTTCTGTATTGTCTGCATAAGATTCAGTTCATGAAAGAGAACGAGTGGCCTAGAGGCCAGGTGTCCCAAGATTTGGGGGGGATGATGGAATCCTGAGTTTTTGTGCCCCATCAGAGTCTTTTGGAATTGAGAAGGTATATTTTTGGAAAGGATGGGATTTGAGGCTGGCAAAATCAAGTGTCAGCTTTGGACTGTCAGCTGTTTTAACTCTAGATTCTTGTCTGCCACTCAAGGAGGAGATGACCGCCGGGTTTTGCTGTGGCATATGGAACAAGCCATCCACTCCAGGGTCAAGCCCATACAGCTGAAAGGAGAGCACCATTCCAACATTTTTTGCTTGGCTTTCAACAGTGGAAACACTAAAGTATTTTCTGGAGGTAAGAAGAAGGATTTACTGTGGTTGGGGCTTTAGAAGTGCTAAAATTACTCATTATTTTTCTTCCTATGTCTTACTGAGCTATGGAATTACTGATTTCCTATAAGCTGTATTCTTTTTACAGCAGTTTAGACTTGTGAGTTAGAATTTATTTCTCCCTCATCCTTTTTCCTAACCCCCCCTTTCTTTTTGTCCTAAAAATTTTCATGTCAAAATCTGGAATACACACAACTTAATCAACTTACCTTACAATATATGGTTTATTACTGATTTTATTCATTCCTTCCTTCCTCTTTTTTTTTTTGAACAGGTTCTTGCTATCTAGTCCAGCAACCTCTCTCTGTTTCATTTTTAAAGTTGCTGGCAAAAACTAAATTTGCTATCATGACCCATGACATCTGTTTGAAAGGATTGTGTTAGGGTATGATTGGAATGGCTAGTGCTCAAGCCTACCTCTTGGTGATGTCTTCCATCAATCACCCCTTTTTTGAATACCAAATTTCTGGACCTTACCTCTCTTCTGAGCTGCGTATTTTCCCACTGTATATCTAGTTGTGCTTCAGAAGCCATTTAAATGTAACCCATTGGACTGTAGTTCATTACCAGTGTTTGCCTACTATATGTGAGGCCCCGGGTTCAGTCCCTAGCACCATAAAAAACAAACAAAAAGCCAGTAGTGGTGGCACGCACCTGTAATCCCAACACTCAGGAGGTTGAGGCAGGAGAATTGCCACAAATTCAAGGCCAGCCTGGGCTAAATAATGAATTTAAGGACAGCCTAAACTACATAGCGCAAACCTGTCTCGAAAATATAAAAATATGGGTCAAGGATATTGCTCAGTGGCACATATATAGCTCACCTGCCTGGCAAGCACAGGGGCATGAGTTCAATCCCTGGTACCAAAAAAAAAAAAGGCAACAGAACTAAAACCAAGATAAAATAAACTGCTAACATGTAGTCTTTTTCAACTTATAAAATCACCAGTTTTACATGGTTTTTATTAATAGTGATCTTAAAGCCATTCTCAAACCTACTTTTCTTTCATTTACACATATAGTTGGTCACTAATCCTGTCAGTTCTGTCTTGCAAGTCTCTCAAACTCATCCTTTAGTTTCTATTCCCTTTTCATATCCACTGCCCTGATTTAGGTCTTCATCTTTGGCTTCAGCTACTAGAGTGGCCTTCTGTTATTGCTTACATAAATTTTCAGTTAAAAATACAGATTTGACCATGTGTGCCTTTAGCCCTTTAATGCCCATGAGATAAAATCTCATCTCCAGTCTGCTTCTCTAGCCTCATTTCTGTTACACTCAACTGTTCACCATCTTAGGTGTTGCGCCTTGTGTTCTGCACCTTAATTCTCTGGTACCCTTTCATTGGTAATAGTTTTGGATAACAGGAGTATCTCTTCAAATATGTTTTATTCTCCCATTCACTTTCTCTCTGCACATGAGGGATGTAATTGTCTTTTAACTATACCATATCACTACAAAGCAAGTCTCTTGGTGCTACTAATTTGTGAGTTTAGAGTGTCAGCTCCTAAAGAATGGGGCAGAATCTTGTTCTCACATCCTCAGTACCTAGCACTATGCCTGGTACCTGGAAGGCATTAGTGTGGGTTAGGTAACTTACAGTTTTATTCCCATGTACCCATGGTAGAATTTACAGAGAGGGCTTTGAAATTTAAGATAACCATGTCTTATAGTGCTAGTTTTGCTTTCTATTAAGTGACTGCTGGGTGCACATTTAAGCCTAGAGTGGGATATATTGTACTTTCTGTTTTTTCATATTCAGGTTTTTGATTTTTAGCTGTATAAACCATTTTGTAGTCATATCATGCATATAATGTTTTTAGACCCCTTGATAGAAAAATGAGAAAAAGAAAAACTTTCCCATCACTTTGAACCACATGGTCATCACATTTTAATGCTATAAAGGAAGATGAAGATGGGAATGGTAGTAAACATTATAGACCATTGGTGGTGAACCTGTGGCACATATGCCATAGTGGATCATGTATATCATTGAAAGCTCTAAAAAGTTTGCCATCACTATTACAGATTTATCTGTAATGGGTGCTCAGCCCATTTTGAAGGCTTTTACAGATTTGTATCTTTACAAGAGGACTATGTAGTAGATAAAACTACTTCCTCTGTGTTCAGAGAAACAGCTGAGGCAAAGAAATACTAGAGATGTTATTCCAGTCTCAACTAATGAATGCTTTGCTGGAGGGTAGTGGAAACTAGCTTGGATGAATAAATTATTTGATCATTTACTGTTTTCCCTAGTGGCCAATGTTGTTTTGCCTAATCCACTGGATAATATATCTTGAACTATTATTATGTTACACCTTATTGCTACTGTGCTTTCTTAAAATTCTCTTTCAGAATATCCTATCCTTAAATTATTTTTATAGACCCTTTTTAAAGTAATACTCCTAATTAGTATTAACAATGACTATGTCCATATTTTCCCCTGAAAACTCAAAAATGCTACATTGTAATGTGGACAGGGATCAACTTGCAGGAATTATCAAATCTCTGCTTTTTTCCTTTACAGGAAATGATGAGCAAGTTATCCTCCATGATGTTGAAAGGTAAATAGATTGTTGATGTGTGAAGATGATTATTTTTTATATAAAGATAGGCAAGTTTTTTTAGATCAAAATAGCTTTTGAAGAAAATAATGTGAATCCAATGGTTCTTTTCTGAAAAAGTTTCCTGTGATATTTTTAAAATAAGGTTTTGATGTAAATAAATAAATAAATAAATAAATAGAAGCAGGGCCTAGTGGCACATGCCTATAATTCCAGTACTTAAGAGGCTGAGGCAGGAGGATTACTAGAAGTTCAGGGCCTACTTTGGCTACATGGGGAGTTTATGGCAGGCCTGAGCTACATAAGTGAGACTGTCTCAAAACAAAACACAAGAAATAGAGATTTACAAAGTTATAAGAAATTACAGTTTTTAGGTGAAAACATAAGAGGAATACTTAGAAAAAGAAGAGAAATAATACTTACTAGCAATAATGGTTGGGTTTGGTGGCATATACTTATAATCCTAGCTGTTTAGGAAGCTGAGGCAGGAGGATTTTATGTTCAAGGCCAGCCTGGGCAACATAGCAAGAGCCAGTCTCAAAACCACCATCGTCATCCTCATCAAACTAGTATTTATTGCATTCTTGCTATCATGTGCCAGAAACCATTCTAAGTATTCTTTATGTATTACTGTAATTGGTTGAACTATCATAGTCATTTTGTGAGGGGTATTATTGTGATCTCTATTCCAGAAGTGGTAAAGAAGTCACAGAGATGTTAAGTAACTTACAGTAAAATGATACTAGGACCTGAATTTAGTCTGTCTGGCTCAGAGTTGTGCTCTTAATTGTCATGCCGGACTGCTGGGAAGTGAGCTCCCACCACTGCCATGATCTGGCTGCTTTAAAGCTTTCCTTTGATTTTTGGAAAAGAAGTACCACCCTCAAATCTGGACACAAGTAAACACATTCTGTAATACATGAAAATGGAAAAGTCAGTTGTTGAGTCACTTGTAAATATGCTTAGTATGAAAATTATTATGAAATTTGTGGAAAATAGTACCTTTAAATAGTACCTTTTCTCCCCTACTTGTAAGTGGAATACTCATTTTTTAGGAAATACAGTGACCTTTATTTCAGCTAGGTTGGTTTCTCAAAGAACCTGCAGTCTAGGTGCTAGAGGGCTGGGACTGCACAATGTATGTGTGCATGTGTGTGCCTGTGTGCCTCTCTCTTGCTCTATTTCTCAGCAGTGAGACCTTGGATGTGTTTGCTCATGAAGATGCAGTATATGGCTTGTCGGTGAGCCCAGTAAATGACAACATTTTTGCCAGCTCCTCAGATGATGGCCGGGTTCTCATTTGGGACATCCGGGAGTCTCCTCATGGAGGTAGGATCCCTGTACAAAAGGCTGTTACCTTGAACAGTTTGATGACAGGATCACTGAAGAGTCAGTTTATGACCTGAGTATGTGGGTGTGGATGACATTAAGGAAGGAGAAACATGAGGCTCACGTGGTAGCACACATGTGTATCTTTGGAAGTCCCATCCTGCTAAGTATTTAGAAGTTATGCACCTTTGCCAACCATTCTCCAGATACGTATGAATTTGCACAAACTCTCATACCTTGGCCTTGAGTGGCTAAGGAGCAAAGGATGTTGGCACCTCATTGTAATCACCAAGGGCTCACTGTGTGTGGTGCTGACAAACAAATATTCTTGGTTGTTTATAAAGAACTGGTACGCTGTGCACCTTTTTGTAACCCTAGTTGCGAGTCTTGCTCTTTTGTTAGAAAACAAAAACAACCCCAGAAAGTGACCATATCTGTGTGGAAGATCACAAAATAGTGGCAGATATGTTCCTTGTATGGGGAGTTGTCTGTGAGTGTCTCCACCAAATATGTTCTTTTAGTATCTGACATGTGAAATGAACTAGTTTTGTTACCTTTCTCTCACATTCTTTAGGAAATGCATCTTCTCTGCTCATTTGTTGCAGAGGATTTTCTCTCTGCTACTGTCTTCAAAGGCCCCTTCTCCAGTTCCATCTTTGTGCCACCACCATCCCACCTCCATCCTTAGTTTGGTTTTGTAATGATCACCTCTGTACACAGAGTTGCTGTCCTTCCTGCTTTGTCTAGCAGGGTTTGAATCTAGTGTGTGCGTGGTGCTGGGAGTCAAACCCATGTCACATGCTAGGCAAGTACTCTACCCTGAGCCACATCCTAACCCTTATTTTTCTATATTTCAAGTATTGAACATGGTGAGATGTGCTAGTTATTGAGGTTCAGGCTATCAGAGAAGCTTATCCTTACAGTTAGGCAAGCCCGGTCACAGGAGGCAGTGACTGTGGCTGAGTTTATTTGCACTTGGGAAAGGAAGTTTTTCCCTGTCTTCACTGCCTGATGGTGATATAACTGAGCACTTCATCTTCCTGGAGCCTTGTGCTGTGCCATACGTGGATATCAGAGATGGAAAAGGGCTGTCTTTGACAATAACAGCTTCCGTAGGAGTGTGTCCTTTGAGGTAGCAAAGTGCTGCCAAGGATTCTAGATGAAATGGACTAAGAACTACCTGGATGCTAGAAAAGTTCAAGCTTTAGGCATTTTTAAGAAGTAAAAATAGGGCCGGGGATTTAGCTCAGCAGCATAAGCACCTGCCTTGCAAGCACGCAGTCCTGAGTTTGATCTTTGGTGCAAAATAATAATAATAATAATGTTGGCAATCAAATCATAAAAATCTACATTGAGCCACTTAGGTAGCATTATAAACTAGAAGTGATATGGTTTTGCCTTAATTTTTTCACAGTCTTGGTTTATCTTTAGTAAATCTATTTGGAGTTGAAGAACTTTTATTTTTAAAACTAATAAATTTTAATTAAAAATGTAATCATACCATAAATTGCTCATGTATTTTTTTTTTAGCTTATGTAGAATTCAGTTTTACTAACTGTAAAAGATTTTGTATTTCCCCCTTTTAAGGTGATGTTTAGATTCTGAGTATTCTGACTTGAAATGGTTAAATGTGCTTAAGTAGCTGTTGTTCTGTTGCACACAGAAAATGTGTGTAGGCTCAGAGGTGCCTTCAGGAAAGATACCCACTGGGGACTGCACTGTGTTGGGGTTCTGATCCTTTGGGATGGTTATTGTGTTTTCATGTGCACATTCACACTCGTCAGCTGCCTGCCACTGATCCAATGTGCCTAGAATGAGCTGATTGTAATTTCTTTTTCCACAGAGCCCTTCTGCCTGGCAAACTATCCTTCAGCCTTTCACAGTGTCATGTTTAACCCGGTGGAGCCCAGGTTATTGGCCACAGCCAATTCAAAGGAAGGAGTAGGACTTTGGGATATTCGAAAACCTCAGAGGTGGGTCCCTCTTTTTTTTTTTTTTTTTGCGGTACCGGGGATCGAACTCACGACCTTGCACTTGCCAGGCAGTTGCTTAGATGGGTCCCTCTTGATTCATAGTTTTCAAACTTTTCCCTCCTTCATTTCTCAGGTAAAGTGATCAGCCAGAAGTGTTGTGAGAACTTGCTTAGCTGTTGCTCTTAGTTGGGCATCTCTTAACATGTACTAAAATCTCTGAACCAAAGAGAGCCTATTCCTAAGCAGCAGGCACAATGAGAAACCCGTACTCCCTGCTGAGGAGGAGTCCTGAATTGTAATTTGGACTGTAGACAAGTCAGTTCCAGGCAATGCTGTGGAGGAGTGAGAGCCTCCCTTCAATACTGCCTTTTCATTTGAGGCTATCACTGCCTAGATGTATAGGTATTTGTGGGGGGGCTGGGGATATGGAGATTTGTCAGAGTCATTGCTGCTGAGCCAGGGATGTGATGTGATGTGATGTGATGTGATGTGATGTGATGTGATGTTATGTTATTTTTTTGTACTGGGCATCAAACTATGACCTTGCGTTTGCCAGGCAGGCACTGTGCCAGAAGTTCTTAACACCAGGCTGAAGGCGTTACTTTGCTGGACTTGTGCTGGGCTTGTGGAGAACTGTGAATCCCTAACATTGTATGGAAAATATATATTGTATATTCATATAAGTGTCTTTGTGAGAAGGAAGTTTGTTTTTTCTAGTTTCTTGAAAGGACTGGTGAGCACAACAAAAAGTTAAGAGCCAGTATACTGTGGTGTTAGGGGTATAATGATTTTCTCCTTTTCTTTTCATTATTAAACAAGTACAGTTAGAATTATCCTGACCTTTTGGTATGAATCACTAATGGGGGAATTTTCATGCATGGAAGGATATGGAGATGGGGTCAAATAGAAGGTCTTTTCATGTTCTGTAAATCCTATGAAGGAGGAATGACCTTTTATGGCACCTTTATATAAAGTCAACTTTGCTTTATAAAAGACAACTAGCTCCTCTGGTAATCCAGTGTGGAGGCAATCTCCTGCATTGGAAAGCAGTATTGTAAAAGAATGTCATAGAAAGTAAGCAAGGTTATAATTTATTTCATGGGCCTCATATTAAAAAGACAGTAAATGTAGAGGATTATCTTCCTTGAATTTTAGTCCTAGCTCATTCTCTCCTTGGGGCAGTCAGGAGTTAAAACTATTACAGGAGATCTGTGTAGCTCAGAGGGGTTCCCTCCTGTTGAGCAGGCTCCCTGAGGCTCCCTAGGGCAGCAGAGATTTTTCCTGCCCTTTGTGTTGCATATGAACCTAGTTCTTGCTTTTCCAGTGCAGGTAGTTAGTGACTGACCCCTGTTGTTGTGCCTTTGCACTACAGTCTCCTGAGTTCAGCAGTAGTGTTCTTTACCACTTCATACTTTCTGAGGATCAGCTGTTCTGCCCCACTATATTGTAAAGGGCAAGACTTGGACAATGCTAGCCTTTTCTCAGCCTATTATTGCCCACTTACAGCTGCAGTGATAGCTGGTAACTGGAGAGAGGACTGAGGTAATCATCTTCAGTGGAAAGCTTGACTGATTCATGATAGCAGTAGTATCATGACTGATTCATGATAGCAGTAAGAGAAAAAGGAATGCCAGGGATATAGCTCAGTGGCACAGCGCCTTTCTAGCAAGCTCAAGGTTAGGTTATGAGTTTGATCCCGGTACCAAAAAAAAAAAAACCAAAAAAAAAAAAACGGGTGGGGGAGGGTATGGCCATGAGTGTTTTAATTCTCTTGATTATCCTCCAGTCTTCTCCACTACTTTCTTGCTCATATAGGCCCTTTTCCCCTTTCCACTTGTCTCCTCATTAAACATGGTTTCTTTTCTTTTAAAAAAATTTCTAAGTTAGCCAGGCAGGGTTACATAAACCTATAATCCCAACACTCTGGGAGCCTAAGGCAGGAGGACTGAAGTTTCAAGTTCAATCTGGGCAATTTAGCAAGGCCTTATCTTCAAACTTTTATTTATGTATTTATTTTTTGCATTTAAAAATTTTTATTCATTATATATAACATTCATCATATGGAATTTATACCTGTGCATGATATATCGTATGTCTTTTGTCTTTAAATTTTAAAAATGGAGCTGAGGATTTAACTCAGTGTGAAAGTCCTGAGTTCATTCCCCACACACCCCTCACCAGTCTGAGTGATGACCATTGTTTGTTTGTTTTTTTTACAGTAGCATTTATTGAATTGAAGTATAATGAAAAAAGTATCTCCAGATTAGTTTTGTTACTTGGATGGTTTTTGAATGTTTGTGCATTAATGTGGTTTTTTTACTTCCTGGCTTCAAGTCACTCTCCAAAGGTAATTGTAGTGGACAATTTCAGTTTCTTATATTTCTTTTTAGAACATAGTTTGATTCAGTTGCAGCTTGCGTATGTATCCCTTAAAGAATTCAGACTGAAGAAATCATGTAATAGTATCCACTGTTCTCAACTTTTTACTTCAATTAACATGTCTGGATAGCTTTTCATACCAGCACTTACAAATCTGGCTAATACTTTTAGTTGTTACGTGGGTATTTCATTAATATGATGCATCTATAAACCAGTTTATAAAGATTGCATTGATTTATAAGCCTGCCAACTATATTTGAGACTAAGGCTCTAGCCTGCACTTAACTGTTACTAGCCTTCTAGGAAAATGATACCTTCTAGGAAAATGCTTCTTGTTTTGATTTCTTCTGCAATTATGGTTGAAGTTTTGTGGCTTCTTTGGTAACCTATAGTTTTCAAAGCCCATGAGGGAGAAATGTCACCTAATATACCTAATTGGCAATCTTGCCTGATTCTTTTTTTTGGAATAAATGGATGAACACAGTGCCATGGGAATTAGGATATTTTGGGCTGTTTATTTCTGCTCTTCTAATGTTCTATGGGGTTTGGGTGTCAGGAAAAAAAGGGTACGAAATATTCTTAAGTGTTTCTTGATTTTATACCCACTGAAGTTTAGGGATTGAATTACAGGTCTTTTCTGTTTGAATTCTCTCAGAACAAGCTGGTGTGGAAGAAGTGGGCTCTTTCTTTTCCAAATAGGATTAATTACACTGGGTTGCAGTAGATGATTTGTCTCCTAAGCACATCTGCTTAGAAACCCCAACCCAGGTCTTGGGGTCAATTCTAGGTCCAAGGGACAGACAAGCCTGGGATAGGATAGATCGCTTAAAGTGTAAGGAAAGATTTTAGGGAATTTGTGAACCCCTTTTAGTTGTAGGAGCTGGGCATGGTGGCACACACCTGTAATTTTAGCACTTGTGAGGCTGGGCAGAAAGATCATTCAAATCCAGCCTGGACTACAGAGTGAGACCCTGTCTCGAAACAAACAGTTTAGCTAGAGGCGAAATGGAGTGTGATCAACTGTCTGAGTGAATATATGTACCATTTTTTGTCTTGGGACAAGAAAAAAACAACTAGGGCTTCATAGAGACCGTTCCCCACAGAAGAACAAGAGTTACTTAGTGTTCTGAGATTTAGAGTCTATTGTGGTTCCTTACCAGCCTTATAAGTGACTTCTAGCCTGTAATAGAGTGGACATGTACGTGAATTCAGGGCCTTTTCAGACTGCTGTCCTCTTAAGACAGACATAATCTCATTGGAGCAATGAAAGATGCCTTACAGTGAACATTTTTTCCTTTCTGATTTAACTAAATATAGATTATTCAGTTCTTGAGTGGATTTTCTGGCTTACTCCCAGCCTAAGCTGTACCATTTTTTTTGAACTCGATACAACCTGTGGATGTAGAGGTCGAGTCTCTTTTGTCCCACTACTGCTCTAAAATAAGCTGCTAAAGGACGGGCTGGCAAAATAAAATATCCACTCTGAAAAGGACTTTAGTTATCATCTGATCTAACTTTTCATGGTACAGGTTAAGAAACTAGCCTGGCAAAATAAGGAGAGGTAAAACACTTGATGGCTTAGAGCAGTGATTGCGAGCCTTTCAAAGTGTTCAGTGATAACAGCCTGCTGTGGCCCACGTGCCATAGGATCACCACAACTGGTATCAAATCTGAAGCTGGATCCAGGTGTAGTACACTTTAGTAGCTATGTGATCTTCATCGAGTCACTTCACTTCTCAGTGCCTTGTAATAATAAATAATAGCTTACATTTACTAAACATTATAAATGACAAGTAATGATAGTTTTTGGAGTGATTACCTTATTAAATACTTGTAATTGCCCTATAAAATAGGTCCTGTTATTACTTTAATGGAAGGAAATTAAGGCGTAGAGAGGTGGAATAACTTGTATGTGTTTGTGTGTGTGTGTACAGGTAATCATACTCCCTTCTTTCCCTTTTTCTAAATCAAGATGCATCCTTCCACACTTCAGTTTTCTTTCACCTGTGCCTCCTCTCAGAACTTTTTCAGAATTCCTGTTACTTTATTTTTTCCAATATAAACTTTTTACAGTTGTGGAGTGTGAGTTCTTTAGATTATTCCTAGGAGTTACCCCTTTAAAAATTCCTTCTTCCCTCCCTCCCTTCTTTTCCAAAGACCTTTCCTACTGAGCCTACCTAACCCTAGCACAAAACTAACCTCTTCACGTTTTCTCATGGCCCAGCCTCTGTCTACATGGCAGCTTGCCAGGTTTCTTGCTTTTCTAAGTATGAAAACCTGCATATGCTGTTTATTTTGCTATGAAACCTTGAAAGTTGGAAACTAGCTGTCTATAGGATAGATTCAATCCACAGAAATAACGTGATATACATGATATAATAGAGCTTGGAAAACTACAGAAAAATTGCATTTTTTGACTTAAAAAAGCCAAAAAAGCTGGTAATCATCAGGCCTTTTTCTTATATGGTAAAATCAAGCAAAACTTCCATCACAGGTTCTCCTTTAAACTATAATGTGTTTAGGATATTACAACTTTCTCATGTCTTAATACAGGTGTCACCTCTTGTATTATTTGCCTGGCCCTGCAGATATCAGGAGTTAGAGTTGGAAAGGTCAGCCTTAGGAATTTTAGTGTGGTGAATGGTCTAGAGAAAGGGAAAATTTGAGTATAATTGACCAAAAGAGAAATCTTCATATTTACGAGGATGCGTTACATATTTGAGCAAGGTTTCATTTATTTCCTTTAGATTCTGCTGTCTTTTTATAACCACTGTCCTTTGTCCTTGCCAACCACCCATTTATATCTTGCTTGGACTGTTGCAGTACCAGAACAGTTTCCAGAACTATGATCCACAGATGTCTAGAGAATAAGAAAATCAGAGTTTCCCCTGCTGTCATTCTGTTTATCTGATCCTTTTTATTGCCTTTTTAAACTCTTCTTAAACCACCTCTTCCCCTTCTGATCTTTTCATTTTCTGTCAGGAACTGTTAGTTCTGTGGTAGGTAATAATGTCTTGCTTTGACAAGGATAATAGGAAGAGTGGTTCTTTCCCACTCGACAGTAAAACAAGGGAAAGCCATGAATCCCTATAAAGGCTCACCTCTTAAGATGGTGCTTTTAGGAGTTACATAAATGACACATTAGAAATTGGTAGTGCATGAGTATTTCTACTGCCAGAGGAAATTGCTCTTAGGGTCTCATCTGGTGTTGGGGATCTCTAGGTTAAACATCTGTTCTGTGGGACCTGTGCTGTCCCTGCTCTGTAGAGATCAAATTAAAGGTAACTGCCTACCTTCTGAACAAGCTGAACAATGTGCTGTGTTGCATTTGATGTTTTCTTATACTTTTATGAGAAAATAAAGTCCAGGGGTTCAATATCAGAGGCTAGCAAACTTTGATGTTTGTTTAAACTTTAAAGAATGAGAGCTGGCCATGGAGGTGCATGCCTAAACCCAAAACTGAGGGGTAGAGGCAGGAGAATTCCACATTTGAGCCCACCTTGCAGTTTATCGATTTAGCCTGTTTCAAAATTTGAAAAAAGGGCTAGAACCTTGAGTCCATACACTTAAATGTAACAAATTGGACACACAAAGGTAAATACTGATATTGTTTCTCTGGTATGAGAAACCGAAAGCATAAATAAGAAACAAACTGTGTAGTATGTATTGTGAAATAGAAAGAAAATGTTCAAATGGAGAAAACAAAGGAGAGGGAAAGGGGAAAGGAAAGAAGGGAAAAGTTAAAAAAAAATGGAAGAAAAACATAGAAACAAAGCTTTTTGTAAATGGGGAGGGGAGAAGGGTTAAAGGGAAGGTAGGGAAATGGGAAAAAAAACAAGTTGTATCATGTACATGTACAGGTACAAATTCTCTATGATGAATGTGACTGTTACATATATCTAAAATGTACCAATACAATCTGATTTAAGTAATAAAAATAAAAAACGGTTAGAGATGTAGATCAGTCCAAAGGCCCTGAGTTCACATCCCAGTACTGAAGGGGCGGGGGAAGGTTGGTTTAATCTTGGCCTCCTTTCATAATGCAAGGCCATCAGTAGACAGAGATTTCTTAAATTTATTAAAGACTCAAAAAATACATGAAAGAAGAAATCATTAAGAACTTCAGTTTATCAAACACACCATTAAATGAAAAAATGGGCCAGAGACAAGTAATTCATTCATATTATGTTGAACATGTATTGAACAAGAATTCCTATCTGGAGGATCTAAAAAACTATAAATCAGGGCTGGGGATTTAGCTCAGTGGCATAAGTGCTTGCCTGGCAAGTGTGAGGTTGTGAGTTCGATCTGCAGTATCACCAAAAACCAAAACAAAACAAAACAAAAAACCCCAAAAAACTATAAATCAATAAAAGATAAAATTCAAATTTTAAAATAAGTGAAATGTTAAGTAGGTGTTTCACCAAACAGGATCTCCAAGGTACTGCACTCAACTTTGTTACTTGTGAAGTAACTGAAAATTAAAACCACAGTGAGTTATAACTGTATACTCCAAATGGTTAAAAAAAAAAGAGAGATTGAGCCTTGTGGGCCGCCAGGCCAGCCCCATCTCCCACCTGGACTGCTCTCAGGGCTCCGGAACAGAACCACTGCATGTCCTACCCACTCCACTGTCCACCACCAGAGCTCAGAGTGACATGGTGATGGCGAAGGCCAAGAACCTGTCCCTGGTGGTGTGTGGACCCAGGGACCTTCACTGGGAGAACTACCCCATCTCTGAACCCAGCCCCAAGGAGGCACTGCTGAGGATAAACTCTCACAGTCTGTGGTGCCAGCATCCACTACTGGCAGCATGGTGTATTGAGGAATTTTTTTTTTCTGTTATAAGTATGGGGATATATATATATATATTTTTTTTTTTTCACTTTTTTTTTTGTTTTGCAGACAGTCTCACTGTGTAATTCAGGCTGGCTTTAACCTGGAGATCTTGCCTCCTCCAGATGTATCTCCACCTTTCACTGACTTCTTTGAGAGTCCAGTCCTTCTCTCACTATATATTAATTTTTATCTATTAGCTGCCTATAATGACCTAATGATCTCATCTTACAAACGACTCAAATTTATTTTTCTTTTGGATGAGTAATACCCCATTATATATGAATACCATGATGTCTTTATCCATTCATCTGTTAATTGATATAGGTCCATGATTTACTTACAGTGGTGCTATAAACATGGGTATATACATATCACTATAATATGACAGCTCTTTCTGGAAGACACCAGAAGACATAGGGGAAAATGGAATTTCTATTTTTAGTATTTTTAAGGAACCACCAAAATCATTTTCCATAATGTTTTGTACTAGTTTAAAAATGTAGAAGTAATACAGGTAGCACAATCGAGGCAGGGAGACCACTGTCTTCCACCAGTCTGAATTCATGCAACACCTCAAGGCCAGTCCTCTTCCACTGCCCTAAGAGAAGCAGAAATAAAAGTAACAGACTGCCCCCAAAACCTACAAAGCTCCAGGCCAGAGCAGTTATGTGTTAGATCCTGTGGTCTGACCTTCAGTAACATTTTCCCCACTCAATCTTCTTTAAAATTTCATACATAGAGACCACATCTCATGTATGTGATTAAAACACACTGAATTCTGGTAGAACCATGTGCACTAGGTGCACATGAGATGGCTCCTTACCATCAATCATTTCTGTCAGTCTTATCCAGAGATATCCACAGGGATGCACCTAGGGCAGGGTGTGTGTCATTTAAAATCCAAAAGCCTGATTTATTTTTGTTTTTCTGATTCCATTGCTGTCTTGGTACCACTTATCCATTTGTGCCACTTTTTTGTTTTTCTTGGCACAGACTTGTCCAGAGCACAAATTTAGCTGCTTTTTTTTTTTTAAACCATTAGCTGTATTATTGCCTTCTTTCCAGTGATTCCGATGGTTATAACACCATTAGGTTTTTTTTTTTTTTAATTACACATTTGCAGTATGTAATTCTTACATTCATCTTGGAGAGTTGGCCTATCTATATAACACATCTTAATTCTTTTATGCCCCCTCTACCTCTGCCATCGGCTCTTTAAGGATCTAGCTTGAAGGAACAATAACAGAAAATCAGGAAGACCCAACATTTAGATGGTATTGTAGGAAATACTTATTGTAGGAAACGACATTGAGCCTCATAGGCTGAGGCAGGAGGATCACCACAAGTTTGAGTCCCTTCTGGGCCACATAGTGAGCCAAGTCCACCCTGAACTATATAGTGAGATCCTGTCTCCAAAACAAAAGAAAACAAAACAAAATGGAAACTTGGGATTCAGTGGAGTGTGGTGGTCAGGGACTAATCGAGTAAATGGCTTCTAGTTAGCTATTCTTTTCTGTCTCTTCTCCCACCCAGTCATCTTTACCATACATACCCACATAATACTCCTGCAAGTGTTCCATCCACTGAAACCCTTAATGAAAGCTTTTGTTTTCTTACTAGCATTCCTTTCTTGACATCTTTTAATGTTGTTACCACTCTTAAAATCATCCTTGCTGAACCCCCTTTGGCCTCTTTTCCTCTGCTCAATGTTTCCCTCTGCTCAATGTTAGTGTTGGTGGTCCCTCTTTCCTGTTCAAAAAGCACCCACCCCATTCCACTCTTACCTCAATGTGCCAACTTCACTGGCTCCTTGACTTACCTATCCTTATGGCACATAACCTTAAACACCATTATTGCTGTTGTCCTGTCCAAGTGTTTTAGTGTTGTTGTTTTTTTTTAATCTTTGCTCACTTTCATATCCCCAGAACCTATAATATTAGATGCACTAAGAAAAACAATTTCAGAAAGAATATATGACCTACGTATTGGATACAATTCCTTAAGCAAGCAATTTGTCTTTTCTCTCTGCTAATCTACCTTCTCTGCTTGTAGTACTCCCTTCCCATACAAATACACATCAAGGAGAATTTCTCCTTTACTGATTTTTTTTTTTAACCCATTCAATTACCAAATCAAATGGTAGGAGCATACTCAGTGGTAGAATGTGTGTCTAGCATGTGTGAGGCCCTGGGTTTGATCCCCAGGACTATACTAACAAAAAAAGTAAAATGGTAACCCATCAGGGAGACACAGTCTTAAAGCTTCCTTTCCTACTTGTGTTCTGAGTACCCAGCACAATTTTGGCACTGAGTATTTACATCTAATTAATAAAATTTACCCTTAGTACTAAGGGGAGGGTTTCTCTATTCAAAATCTCTGCAAAGGACTTTTGGTTTGTGGCATTTATGTTGCATGTATCAGTTGCCTCTTTTGCTATAGTATTTATTAAGTGAGTTTGTCTTGTTTCTATCTAAATCAGTTTATGTCTTTGATATTCTTCCCAGTGCTTGGGGATTGCTTCTTAGAAAGAAGGCATTTTTGCTCATCTGTATTATTACTTGTGTTTTCTTGTGAATTTTTAAGGGCAGAACCAGATTTTATTCATCTTTAATCTCTAGTGCCTAGTACGATGCTTGGAATGTTACAGAAATTTAGCAATTACTGAGCAAATGCATACTATTGTACTCATCTCAAAATAGCGTGCATTTTCACAGGTAACTTCCTATAATGTTTCTGTAATCCCTGAGTGTAATGGCATGAATCAAAATATTGTATCTAAGGAATAAATCCTTAGAATAAAGTACAAAGACTATTGTTGGGTTATTGTGGAAGAAATCCAGGTACTATATTCTACTGACTTGCTTTCTATGTTTTAGACCACAAGATGGAGCTATAAAACCAATTTTACACACAGGGGTTGGAGGGGTATGTGCCTTGAACTTAATGATTCTCAGACTTTAATAACATCAGAATCACCTGGAGAACTTGCTAAAGTTTCTTTTTCCTGAAGCCCTTCCTTTGTGACTAGAATGGGACCTATGAATCTGCCATTTTAAAATAAATACCTCAGGTGATTTACCAATTACAATTAAATTGCATGGTGGAAACTGGTTATTCCATGGTCCCAATTTGAATTGGTACCAAGTTCACTTAGATTCACAGTCTTTGGGCTTTACATTAGAGCATCCCTTCCATTCCTTTGCTTCAAACAGAAATGTTCCCTAGGAGCCATACCTTCAGACCACAGCATCGGGGAATGTCTAGTAAATGGATGGGAAATCTGGAAATATGTACCATTTCGTATCTGTCTTGTAATACTCTGTATGTCTAGTTATTCATGAGGAATGATAACCCTAAATCAAATGGACTTTCTTATTTTAAAATCAAGTGTTGACTTTTCCTTTTTAAAAAATTATATGGTAAAAAAAAATTGCGAATATATATTGTCTTGGTTACTTTTCTCTCAGTGCTGGGACAAAATACTCAACACCCAAAGTGAAGGAAGGAAGGATTTATTTAGCTCACAGTTTGTGGACATTTCAGTCCATAATCAGCTGATGCCAAGGCAGAGTAGCACATGGCAGAGGGCAGCAGTTTATGACAGTGGAAAACAGCACAAGCAACAGGAGCAAAAGAGAGGAGGAGTTCAAAGAGAAAATTCTTTCTGTCCCTTACTTTGTATGTAGACCACACCCACTTAGATGTAGCACTAACATCCATAATTTCAACAATGGACCATGAGTCATTCACTCTAGAAGCCCACCTCCATGAGTGCATGAGGCTTTGGGGGGACATCAAACTGTAACATATTAAAGTAGAATAGTAAATAAATTCCTGTATCTATTATCCTGCTTCAATAACTGTCAATATTATTTTATTTATTCCTCATCTGTACCACTACCTCCCAATTATTTTAAATTAGCTTTCACTTGGAATTATGTAACTCTGCAGAGTGAGTTCAAGGCCAGCCTGAACTACAGAACAAGATCTGTATCAATCAATAAATAATTGAGGAGGGTGTGTTAGTGCGTGCCTATAAGCCAAGCACTCATGAAGCAGAGGTGAAAGGACCATTGTGAGTTTAAGGCCAACCTGGGCTACATGGTGAGTTCAAGGCTAGTCTGAACTATATGGCAAGACCCTTAAAAAAAAAAAAAAAAGAATTTGAGCTGGACTTAGTGGTGCACACTTGTAATGCATGCTGACAAGGAGACTAAGGCAGGAGAACTGCAAGTTCGAGGCCAACCTGTGCAATTTATTAACAAAACCCTATCTTTTTTTTTTCTTTCTTTCTTCCTTTTTTTTTTCCTTCCCAGACAGGGTGTGGGTATGTAGCCCAGGCTGGCTTTGAACTTACAGCCATCCTTCTGCCTTAGCCTCTGGAGTGTTTGGGATTACAGGCGCATGTCACCCTTCCCAGCTAAAACTGTGTTTTAAAAGTAGTTTTTTTTTTTTTTTTTGAGTCATCTCTTTACTCAAGAATTAATAATTTAGGTTGTTCATCCAGGAAGTCTTTTCATGACTATTCCTACTCCCGTGGAAGGTACTTATTCTTCCTGTATCCTCTCATAACATGTCTTCCCCTGATTACAACTCTGTTAATGTTATGGTAGCAAAGTCTTGAGTTTCTTGTCCCACACTAGTCCCTGAAGGTATTTTGTTCATCTTTTTTTCATCTTTGAATCATTTTGCCCAGCACAGTGCCTAAAATAGTTAGCAGTTTAATAAATGTTTTAATAAACGTGTGCATGAACAAATGAGCCACTAAATTTTATGGAAGGATATAAAGTAAATTACTTAGATGACTCCTTTTGACCTGATGTGTTACAGTCTGGTGCTGTTCTCTTTGTTTGGTGGTGTAATCCTCATCACAATATATTCTGTGAAATCTTACTAAATCAAGAAACAGGAAAAAAAAGTTCCTTGTCCTATTTCCAGAGCTTATTGGTTACATGTTTAGTAGCATAATCACCGAGGACATTGATCCTCCTCTGTTGTGAAAGGAAAATGCTGTTAGTGCTATACACACACACAGCATCTAATTTATTAGAGCATCATTGCAATTACATGCTACAATGTACATGAAAACATTTTATAAATTAAGTTTAATGAAGCACTTATTGCTTTTTCAAGGCTATCTTGATAAAGTTACTTTAGTAAATTCTTTTTAGTTTAAATTTTGTTCTTGCAATCCCAGGTTAAACCACTTATGTTTTGACTGTCATAAGACATATATTTTAAGATAGGATTTTTTAAGTATACTCCCAGTAATAATTTTGACTTCATTTACCTAAAGTTTATTCATATATATAAAACTTTCTAATATATATAAAACATTGCTAATGTTTTTAAATTGTGCATAAAATGCTTTGTGTTTTGAATTTGTTGTCTATTCTGATCATGTAACTTTCCAGATTATTTGTAGATACTTTGGATTTACAGAAAAATATCTGTTCAAACCTAGCCTAATGACTATGTTCAATGCTATTGAAGGGAGGCCTGTTCAGTGTCTAGAAACCAATCAGAGAAGGGATGTGATTTTATCTCATTGAGAAGGATAATGAGAACACTAAAAATTCTAGTCCTTCAAGAATTTTTAACTGTTATATGAATTTGGGAAGTAGTATATGTACCAGAACCCTATGGTACAGTTTATTATATGAGGTTTCCCTTAAAAGCCTATTTGGATTTTCTGTTGTCATACTGTTCTCAAAGTTGTCTTTCAGTAGTGTTATGGCTTATATCTAGATGTCCCATCAAAGCCTCATGCACTCATGGAGGAGAGGCTTTTGGGAGTGACTCAATTGTGGATGGGTGGTACTGGATCATGGTATATGCTTAGTTCCAGATGTGCCTGATAAATTTACTGAAAGGGAAGACCTACTTGGGGTATGAGTGGCACCAACCAGTTGGAGTGTAGCCTCAGTGGAATAAAAAGGGAAAGAAAAAGGCTTGGTGCTTCCTGCCTACTGTGCCATGAGCTGTTTCTCCTCTCCCTTCCACCCTGCTTTGGAGCTAGCTTACTGTGGACTGAAACCTCTATAAACTGTGAGCTGAAATAAACCTTTCTTCCTTTTACTTGGAGATGTCAGTTATTTTGTTTCAGCAACAAGAAAGTAAGAAAAATGGCTTTTTTTTTTTTTTTTTTGGTACTGGGGATTGAACTCACAGCTTCACACTTGCAAGGCAGGCACTTAAGCCACTGAGCCAAATCCCCAGCCCCAGAAAAATAGCTTTTTAAAGAGGGGTGATGAGTAAAAAGGTATTTTGAAATAATTTATTTAGTTTTGATTTTAGAAGTTCACATTTGTTGTAGAAAAACTTAGGAAATGAAATCTGGAAGAAAAATAAAAATAACTTAAATTCTATAGTTGTATCTTCACTCAGGTACATGTATCTATATGTTCTTCACTTTTTAGGGGGGATGGTAACAGGTTGTTACCATGTAGTCCAGGCTGACTTTGAGTTCACTGTGTAGCCCAGACCAGCCTTGAACTGATCCTCTTCTCTGTCTTCTGAATGTTGGGATTATAGGTGTGTACCACCATTCCCAGATTTTTTGCTGTTTTTAAATGTAATTGGGTAGGACACATGTTCAATACCTGCAGAATTCATCAGGCACTTTCTGAAACCAGATAGGTGAATCTTTTTTTAAACTTATGATTGGCATCTTAAGTATTAATTTGCCTTTTGAACTTCTCTGCAAATATCAGAAACTTGCCTTAAAGCCTATGATATAATTAAAATACTTGTGATGTATTAAAAACTTCCTTTTTGTTGGCTGCTTATTGTGATTAGCAATTGGATGGATTTACTGCTCATGAAAGATGTGTGGTACTGTCACATGGAAACTAGGAGACCTAGATGGTCATTGGCAAATCACTTCAGTGGGCGATAGTTCTATGCCTATGAGAAGAGGACTCCTGTTCACAGCACTCTGGGAGGCTAAAGCAGAAAAGTAGTGAGTTTGAGCCCAGCCTGGGCAAATCAGCCACTTACTTAGTTATGCCCTGGCTCAAAATAAAAAATAAAAATGAGCTGGGAATGTAGCCCAATGTGCAGGTCCTGAGTTCAGTCTGCAGCAATGTTAAGAAACAAAAACACTATACTGCCTTGCCACCTATCTCAGGATTGGGTTTTCTGAGCAGACAGATGTCTGAACCATGTGAACTTTCATGGACTTTTTTTTTTTTTTTAATGTTCTAAGAGCTTTTCAGAACTGTTGCTCATGTTCTATTATTAGATCATTGGTTCAACAGCTATTTATTAAATCCCTATTATGTACTTGGCACTGTTTAAGCACTTGCAACACACAAGGAGAAGATATAAAAGCTAATAATGGGAAAAGACAATTATGTAAAACTATGAGGTATGTAGGTTGGTGATTGATGCAGTAAAAGACAATGAAGTGGCAAGGAACACAGAGCATGAGGGCAGTCACATTTCTGCATAGGATGTCAAGAAAGGCCTGCTTGAGGGTATTTGGATAAAGAGGATGAACCATGCTCATATTTAGGGAGGAACCATTCAAGCCGCAGAATCTATAAGCTGGAATACCCTGTAGGAAAAGCATGACTGGTATGTTCAAAGAGCAGTAAATGGGGTACCATGTAGATGAAGAGGGTGTTAGAATAGGCGGTAGAGTTAGAAACATAAAGGCAGGAGGGATTGTCTGGAGTTTTTAGTATTGGTAAGGAGTTCAGTTGAATAGGGAGCCCCTGGAGGGTTTTCAACAAGGGACTGATGTGATTTGATTCACGGTTCATTATCTCTCTGGCTACTTTGTTCAGGATAAACTGAGGCATAGGTCAAGAATGAAGCAAGACCAGGCATGGTGACCATGCCTATAATCCCAGCACTCCAGGGGCAGAGGCAGGAGGATCACCTTGAATTCAAGGTGCAAGACCCTGTCTCAAAAAAAAAAGGAAGTCCAGCATGGTGGTGCATGCCTGTAATCCCAGCACTTGGGAGGCTGAGGCAGGAGGATCACTTTAAATTAGAGGCCAGCCTGAACTGCATAGTGAAACTCTCTCTAAAAGACCAAAAAAAAAGAAAAAGAATAGAAACAAGAAGAGTAGACAACAGGCTCTTTGCAAAATCTAGTGAGTCACGAAATCAATTTTAGATGGCCATGAGTATTTAATAAATACAAGAAAATAGAATAGAAAATCAACACATGGCATATAATAGATGGTGAACATTATTGAATGAGTTTATGCTAAATAAATGGTATGCTGGGATAGAGTATAACATGTATTTATTACAGAGGGTAACTGTGAAAACATTTAAAAGTCATTGTTCTGTGGCAGTTATAGTATTGCCAACCATAGGAGACTGGTTTTCAGGTGCATTCTCAGTAAATAGTTCCTGTATGGAACCGTGGAACAAGCTGTGTTATAGGATTCTGTCTCATTAGTCAGCAGTT
Source organism: Hydrochoerus hydrochaeris (assembly GCA_004027455.1). Taxonomy (NCBI): domain Eukaryota; kingdom Metazoa; phylum Chordata; class Mammalia; order Rodentia; family Hydrochaeridae; genus Hydrochoerus; species Hydrochoerus hydrochaeris. The sequence continues at coordinate 119,078 of PVLA01004049.1, read as the reverse complement.
GGAAATTTTTACTTGACCTTTCTCCTTATTTTCAACTTTTTGCATGGGAGTTCTTAAAAGTACAAAATTGTGATTTTTGTTTTCTAAACCTTTTATGCTTAGGATATTTTCCCTAGCTTTTCTTTCCTCTAGCGTATTTTTGTTGTTGTTGTTAATTTCTTTCCTCTAGCTTATTTTTGTTGGTGGTGGTAGCAGCGGCGGCGGCGGCAGCGGTGGTGGTGTGTGTGTGTGTTTGTACTGGTGTGTGTGTGTGTTTGTACTGATAACCTTTTTCCTCCAGCTTTGTGGTGTTGTTCTGTAATGCTCAGTGAACCCACCTCTTTCTTTTCCTGCCACAGAGATTGCCTGTTTACCTTCATATCTTCCCACCCACCCCTTCTGTGCTCCTACTGTTGCTGTGGGTTGCTGTAGTAACTGCCATCTCAATCTCCTGCCTTCCCCTTGCTTGTTTCTTCTTCCTGCCAACCATTGTTAACTGAACTCTTCCTCGTGAAGGTCTGGGTTAATCCTGTGTGAGATGGAGATTAAATGGCTGCCTACCAAACTCCTCACTGAATCACAAAGTTCATGGTAAAGGGAGATTAATAAAGCAGAAAATCTGAGGACTGAGCTGATTTAATCCTGTGGGAAAGTCATGAGTATGTAGAAGAAATCTATGATGACACCAAGATCTGGGTTGATTGTGTGTGACTTGTGGGCTCTCTGGACCAAAACAAAAAATGTTTTAGCTGTGGACATGTTTCTCTGGAGGATGAAGATTAGGAAAACTGTTTGTATCTGCCGCCCATGTTTGCTTTGTGGATGGGCCTCATATGCCATTTTATGTAATCATCACTTTATCAAAATTTAGTCAAACCGGCATGGTAGCATATGCCAGTAATCCCAGCACTCAGGGATGTTAAGGCCAGAGGATTGCTGTGAGTTCAAGGCCATCCTGCACTAAATAGTGAGACCTCATCTAAAAAATTTAGTCAAACCCTTTGCCAACCTCAGTCAGACTTAAATGTCTGGATGTTCAACAAGTATACTGAACTCATAATTAACTTTCAAGCCAGAAAAGCTTAGTGGTGAATCATGTTCAGCAAACAATAAACTTTTTTAGTCACTGTGTGTGTGTGTGTGTGTGTGTGTGTGTGTTGAGACAGGGCTTTGCTATATAGTTCAGGCAGGCCTTGAACTCATTCTGTAGTTCAGGCTGGCCTTAAACTCAAAGCAATCCTCCTACCTCAGCTTCCCAAGTGCTGCATTTACAGGCATGTGCCACCATGCCTGACCACATTGTGGTGTTTTTTTTGTTTTGTTTTTTTTTGGTCCTTCATTCAATAGTTCTAGTTCCTACTTTAATTATACTGTTTTAGAAAAACAAGGCAGGCATGGTGGCACATGCATTAGTCTTCAACTGGAAAGGCTGAGATAGAAAGATTGCTTGAGTCTAGGGGTCTGAGCAACACCATAAGTCTTGTCATAGAAACAAAACAATGACAACAAATCAAAGAAAGAAAAAAGGAAAGCCTAGGTTCTTTAGCTGCTTTCCTCCTTTATAACTTACGTAAAAGAAATGGGATTATCAGGGCTCTAAAACACTTGAGTGGGAGCAGTGTGGCTTATGACTTCCTGAATTTGCTCACTTTTCACCTAGTTCTAGTGGGTTTTTTAAGGATTTTTGTTACAGGAAGTCCAGTATGTCCCAGATTCCTTATAAGTCATCTTGTTCTAAAGCAGAAACTGATGAGTAGTTTTTTTCCTCCAGCCAAAAGACCTCACTTTTGCTTCTCTGAACAAGATTCTTGTGACTCTTTGTATGCAAAGATCTAGAAGTATAGGTAAGAAAAAATTTAGTTTACTAAATTGAAGCCCACAAACAGATGGCTGTATTGTGGCCAAGTTACAAATGGCGGATCAAGAAGCTTGGGGTGGTGGGGGAAGATGGGCCTGCATGCCTGTCCTGGGTGGGCTGAAGAAGTTCCCGTTAACTGATGGAAAGGGAGTTTGCCAGAGACTCCACTTCTTGTCTGGGCACTTGAGCTGATACAGGCCCTGCTGCTGTGGTGGATAGGGCCAGCCAAATTTCTTTCCGTTGAGTCTTGTTTCCACCTCCTACCCCTCCTCAGTTCTACAGCTGCTGGTTTATTTGCACACTCCTTGCTGATCTTGGATTCAAAGCCTCTCATTGTTTTTGAGCTCAGTATTTAGATAACACCACATGCCTGTGGTGGCCAGGGCACTTTGTAAAGGAAATGCCTGGACTCTTTTAACAGCCCTGTCATTTCATTCTCTGTATGTGAGTGAGTGTGTCTGTGTTTAGTACCATTGTAAGAGCATTTCTCTGCAGGGATTATTACTTGGAGGCTGCAGGGATACCAGACTTAATATCTGGAGTTCTAAGTCTCTTCTCTTTTCCCATTCATTCTTCTTATAAGAGGATTACAGCTGTTTTCCAGAGAACCCTATCTCTGCACATAGCTGCAGTGACAGAGCATTCCTTCCCTTGGTAAGAAGACTGCTCTGGAAGCATGTGGGACACAGGACTGACTGACTATGGTTGTTGTTTTTAGGACCATGCTAGACTGGCAGTTGCTTTTGCACCCTAGTTGCTGTGTTCCTCTTCCCATAGGATATCTCCGATCATGCTGTCTTAATCTGCCAGGAAAAAAAAGTGTTATAGTTTATGTCTAAATATTCCCTCAAAGCCTCATGTGGTCATAAGTGGGCCTTTTTCAGAGTGGCTGAATCTAGTTTGTGATGCTGGGATAAGGGTGTGTGATTACTGAGTACACTGGTTGATTTGGCATCACCCTAATACCAGTAGCCTGAATACAATACAATGGGTACAAAGAAACTTGCCTTCTCTTTTGCTTGCCTGCTTTTGCTGTCTCCTGCCTGATATGAAGTGGTTCTCCTCTGCTGTGCCCTTCTGCTTCAGAGCTAGCCTCTTATGGATTGAAATCTCTATAAGCTGTCAGCTAAATAAATCTTTCCCCTTTAGCTTTGGGTGTCTTGAGTATTTTATCTCAAAAACAAGAAGAGTAACTAAGACAAGATAGTTTTTACGTGGTGAAATGCTATTAAAACTTCCTTAAAAATCTTTCAAAAAGAATCATAAATCTGAGAGACTCTAATTTAGATGTGCTGAGACATTTTTAGCTCTGTAATTTCTAATATTTATAAACTTTTTCTCTAAAATTGCTGGGATTGCATCCTTTCCATAACAAGAGTGTCTGTGTGAGTTATTAGCTCTGACATGGTATTCCTTTCTGCAGTATCCTGACACACATACTTAAATTCATTTTCCAACCAGCAGTTTAGTGCTTTTTGGAATTGAACCTGAAATACAAAAAGAAAACTTGGTTATGGCATAGGCAGCAAGCAGTCTTCCCTCTGTAATACAGTGATTGAGTAATCAAGAAACTTTAAATGCTAGAAAGATAAAATGCAGATATTTCTTAAAATGAGTACTGTGTAATTTCATGTTCATGACCATCCTATAATACTAGAACTATCTTCTGAGGCATCAACAGAAATTATTTAGGACCATACTGTGTGACTTTTTAAAAGATGTTATGAACATTATGAAATTGCAGAATGTTAAGTGAATCAGGACATACTACTCTCTCTAGTAAAGTTAAATAAATACAATATATATATTAACCAAAGCATATTTCAAAATAAATACAAACTTGGGAATTATGAAGGACAATAAGTCATTTTCCCTTTTCATTTGCATGTACTACTTGCTCTGCATTTAAACTGTAAAATTTCCTTTAATATTTGCCCTGTAGTAATGCTATATGGAATATAAAAATTCTCTAAAGCTGAGTGAAAAATTCAAAAGTAAATGTTTATTGTTCTTTTGTGGTGATTATTTAAAAATATCCAGAAAAAAATATGAAGTATTCATTGTTCTTACTAATGGTTTTTGTGTCTAATACAGTGAATAAATATTTGCTTAAATACTGTGTATGATTAGCCAGTTGGAATGGAAATAACTTTGCTGGGGTCTTGATGAATATCTTTTTGAGGAGTGCACCTATCTTGGGTATCAAAATACATGGTTTAATGTGTCTCTTTTTTCAAGATGTTTTATGAGCCTTGTAAATTTATGTGGAATTTGTCTTTTAGAGACTGAAAGGCAAGACCTGACATTTTAAGTAACTTACTTTAATTGCTTTAACGTAACCAAGGAATCATTTTGGTCACTATTATCATCTAACTACTGCATGGAAATACCCTTTTGGTGAAATTCTTATATACAAGTCTGGCAGGAAACTTTGGGTAACTGTAAAGAAGTAAATTTAGTGTGTTTTGCAGACTCTTATCCCGTCTACCTCATTCCTGACCCCTGTACTTTCTGTCTTCCAGTTCTCTCCTGCGTTATGGTGGCAATCTGTCCCTCCAAAGTGCCATGAGTGTGCGATTCAACAGCAATGGGACCCAACTCCTGGCCCTGAGGCGTCGTCTGCCTCCTGTGCTGTATGATATCCATTCTCGCCTGCCCGTGTTCCAGTTTGACAATCAGGGTTACTTCAACTCGTGCACTATGAAAAGCTGCTGTTTTGCAGGAGATCGTGATCAGGTAAGTGCCTTCTGCCTCCTGTATCCCTGGGTCTTTATGTACTGCTCTCAGTTTCTCTTAGCACTGTGACAGGTAGAAACAGGTATTCAGGATTTATAGTGAGTTTTTTTTATCTAAGCTGCTAGAGGGTACATATGAGACATATATCTTAACAAAGCCTGGCCACTGGTCACAGCCAGGTTCTGAGCAACCCATCTATACCACTTTTGTGAATGAATTTTAAGATCCTGAGAATGTGCTATTTCCAAAAAAAGGAAAACTGGGCTATCAGCGAGAGGCAGGAGAGAGAGAGAGAGAGAGAGAGAGAGAGAGAGAGAGTGTGTGTGTGTGTGTGTAAAACACAGTGATGAATAAAACACCCTAGGTACTATTCCAACAAATGTCTCTTAAATGGTCTTTTGGGATGGCATCTTTTTCTTGATTAAATGAGGCAGCTTTGTTTGAGGAGCCCAGTGTTGACTTTTCTTTTTACTCTTAGCATTACAACTGGAACTAACGAGCCCAAATTGAGTTTCCAACCTTTCTTTATCACTAAATATGGAGATATTGGTGTTGATTTAAAGTTGGAAATTTAAAAATAAACTTGATATTCTTGATGTTGAAAGATATCTGTCCGTGTTGGTCTTAGAAGTTCTGAAGTATCAATGACCTGCTAGATAGGTTTGGGTAATTTTAGCAGAGTCAAGACAAATGTAGAGAAAATTGGTATTCAAATAAACAAGTAGAATTTTTTTTATTCCAAGGATGAGGAATCTTCCTGCTATTTTATATCTAAATTATAAAAAGAGAAACTCCAGTCTCTTGCTAATCTTTAATGTCCTGATCTTGAACCTCACAACTGAGTCATATTTTGATATATAATTCTCACAGGCTATAACTTACCTCTTCAGTTACTTTTTGGCAAGACACATTTAAAAAAATTTTTTTCTTTGAGAATCTTTTAAGACTTTGTTTTTTAAAGGCAGAAGCTAGGATTTTTCTCCCTAACCTACAGTTTCTAGAGGCTAATGTTATAGTTAAAGTACTCTAGTGTGTGTAGTAGGAGCAGAATAAACACTCGTTGAATCCAGTTGCATGTTGTTTTCCAAGATAAAGACCCACTCTTTTTTTCTTTTTTTCCTTCCCCTCATCTCCATACTCCTCTGACCTCCCCTCTGCTTTTCTAGTAACTGGTATTACATGTGTGTGCCACCATGTCCTACTTCAACTTCCTTTTTATAGATAAGAGAATATATACCTAAATACAGAATTTGTACTCATGTTGAAAAAATCCTAAAGCCTACTTAGCTGAGAACCACATGAGAGCTCACTAGATGGCCTCAGTTGTATGAGCCTGTCTCCTTGGGGAGGCCACAATGCCTGTTTCAGAGAATTTGTTTCTTGAGTGGAGAGAGTAAGTATCTAGAGATGAGACAGTCAGATTCACAATAGAACAAATAACTGTCTACTATTGCAGAATGATTGATTTAACTTCATATAGCTGTGAAATGAGAACCAATCCCCATTTCACTTTTCTTCAATGCTTTTGTTAATTTTTCTACCTTCTATTAATCTATTATATGATTCTGATTTCACTGAAAAATAGAGCTGCAGTAAATGTAATCATTTACTAGACTTTATTACCATGAACACAAGTTGTGGGAAAGGAAAAAGATGAAGGAAAATGAATACTTGCTCTTTTCACCCTTTATATTAGCCGCTGAATGTTGTTTTTCCGGAGCCCTTAAGAATCCCAGATTGAGCCAGGGATTTAACTCAGTGTCACAGCAACTGCCTGGCAAACGTGAGGCCCTGAGTTTGATTCCCAGTACCAAAGGGGAAAAAAAGAAAGAAAGAAAAAGAAACCCAGATCAAAGGTCAGGTAGAGTTGTGCATGCCTGTGATCCCAGCATTTAGGAACCTGAGATAAAGCCACAAGTTTAAGGCCAGCCTGGACTACATAATGAGTTCAAAACCAACCTGAACTACATAGCAAGACCCTGTCTTAAAGCAACAACAACTAGCACTGCCACCAAAAAACCCAAATCAAAGGCCCCTGGCCAAACTATGGAGCACCTCAGCATTCTCGCGTTTTGGCTGGATAAATCCTTGTTGTGTAGGGATGTCCTATACATTGGAGGATGGGAAACAACATCCCTGACCTTTCCCCACTAGATGCCAGTGATACCATCCTTGGTTGTAGATTATACTTGTTCATTTGCCCAGAAGCACTAGGGCGGTGTTGGCAGAGGTAGAGCTCCACGAGGTGTTTTGTGATGGGCATGTACCTTGAAGATACAGTTGGTTTGGTTTGGAGGTTATATGTATTGATAAAAACATTGAGTACTTTTTATTTTCTCAGTTCAGATTTGTTTATTATTTGTGACTTTTGTCCTAAAGGGAGAGTTTGTGGATATTATGTTCTAATAAACTGTACTAAAAGTAATTTTTCTTGGATGAAGGAGGATGCAAAGGCTATTGCTTTGGACCAGTCAGAGCTACTCTTGAGTCTGTTCATACTCCCCTGTATAATCAGAGACATATAACCTAGGGAAAAGGAAATGGAGCACAATAAATATTACTTGAAGTAAATATTGAGTGTTTTGATTAATGTATGGTATTTAGCTTTCTGGGCTTAAGACTTCTCTAACTGTGAATCCAGATTGATAAATACTAATTTTTCCATTCAACTTTGAGGGAGTTTTTTGAGGCCGAATTAAATAATGGATTTAAGTAAAACTAGTTAACTGAGCTTATAGTTTTTAAATGCTGTACAAGAAACCAAACTGACTGTTTTAGTCCTAGAACATCTCTCTCAAAGGCAATTTATAACTCTGACTTTCACCACTCAGGGCTGAAGCAACAGTTGCCATGGTTCAGTATGATCTCTACAACTGACATGTATTATTTATTGGTCTGGTCCGACAGGAACTTTTTTGTTGCTTTCAAATTCCAAAACCTTATTCTTTCCTTATTTTGGTCTTTACCTGTCTTCCTCCACTTCCCCCCGCCCCCGCCACAATGGGATCTTGCTGTGTTGCCCAGGCTAGCCCGTAACTCACAATCCCCCTGTCGCAGCCTCCCAAATACTGTACTTTGGGAGCACAGGCATGTGCCACCATGCTATAGCCTGAGACTCTTTCTGCCAGTCTTCCTTTAGTCATAGGCTGGGTAACCATCCCAGAGAGGAATCTTAAAAATTTACATAATAGGGCCGGGGATTTAGTTCAGTGGCTTAAGTACTTGCCTGGCAAGCGCAAGGTCATGAGTTCGATCCCCGGTTTAATTAAAACAAAAAAAAAATTACATAATAGGAATGAACGTGGACAAGAAAAGAAAAGCAGGAAATGATCCCTTCTCTCTGAAATAGCCTTCTGGCTTTTAATTACAAAGAGACTAGTCAGACTACACAAATGGATCCAGATATTGTACCAGAGGAACTGTACTTCTTTTTAAACTATCCTAAGCTCACTGTGTAATTTATTAGCTTAAAAATGAAATTAACACTTCAAGAAATGTTTCATCTCCATGTTTCTTGCCATCGTGCCATCGTTGTAAATGCATCCCAACTATAGAGCTATTAATGTTAGTTTTGTGTTCAGAAAGGTTAGGTACATAAATCACCACTTACACAAGTCTGTTGCTAAACCAGAACTAGAACCCAGAGTTTTGGGCTCTCAGTAGAGACCACATTCACTGTACATTGATCATAACTTGATGTCATTAGGAGCAAGGGAGGCTGCACCAGTGAGTGAATTGGGCTAGGAGTACACCATGAGTGTTGAAAACTGGCCAGCTGGAGAGCTTGCATTCCATCAAAGTGGGACTACTACTACTTAGCTTCAGCCTGTTGTTGTTATGTATCTTAGTTACTTTTCTTGTTGCTGAAACAAAATATCCCAACATCCACAAATTAAGAGAAAAGGTTTATTTAGCTCCTGGTTTGTAGAGGTTTCAACCCATAAATTGGCTGGTTTCAAGGCAGGGTGACTTGGCAGAGGGGCATCACAGGAAAAACAGTTCATGATAACTGAAGATCACAAAAGCTAGCAAGCAAGGGGACCTAAATGGTGTTTTTCTGCCACTTTTATCTTAACCAGGCTGCTTAGGACAGCACTCACATATTTAACCCTAGTACCCTTGAGCCTAGCACTGCATTATGAATGAATCACACACTAGATCTGGTGATCTCTGCAAAGCCCCACCTATGACTGCCTGAGGCTTTGGGGAAACATCTAAACATAAGCCTTAACACCATGTGAGCTTCCAAGTTGCCAGAAGTCTAGTTTTCTTCAAGGGAAGGAAGATATTTATGGGCAAACATCTTATTTTTAATTATTGCAGTAAATTCATACTTCATTGTATGGATTAAAAAAAATATGTTACTGTACCTATTCTGTTTTAGAGCTACCAGTTTGAAACCTCTGTGCTTCATTCACTAGGTTTTTTCTTTTGTTTCACTTCATGTTCTGTCACTAATTCATAAATGAGTGGAAATAAATAGTTTAGGCTGGTCTTTCTGCCTAAACTAAAGATTGCCTCATGGCAATCTTTCTGCCTCAGTCTCATGAATGGTGAGATTACAAGTGTGCACCACTGTGCCTGACCATCATGCTTTTTTTTTTTTTTTTAAAACACTCCATCTTTTAAAATAAGAAAGGAGGTATTCACTGAGCATTTACTGTGCTCCAGGTGTATCCTCTGAGACTTTCATTCAAAGTCCTACAGTCTATCTCTACTTTCAAATATATGGTTTCTTTATTTCCAGTATAATATCTTGATTATTTAAATTTAATAACTTACAGCATCAAATTATGTGACAGAAGCAACATCAGGCTGGCTAGGTAGTAAAAGAAACAACCACACTTAAGCTTTTTCTTTCCTCCTTGAGAAGGGTGTCTTATTGTGTCATTCAGGCTGTCCCCTGCCCCTACATGATGTATCACCATGCCTTCAACACTCTTTAAATTTTAAAAAACTATTTTATTTTACTTTTATTAGTAAATGTTTGCAGTACATAATGATTACATTGACTGTAAAGATGGTGCATATATATAATATTTCAATTTCCTTTTATTTTTTCAGCATCAGATTTATTTATAGGGCCCCATAAAGTTATTATATATGTAAAGTGAAAACTAGACTAATAGGCCAAAGAACATATGAAATGTGTAAGATAGCTGTACTAAGTCGAGGTACACTTTTAGATACATTATCCACACTAGATTGCTTTTTCTTTCACTTGTTTCCAATAATCTTTTATTTCATACTTTAAGTGGGTGTGTGTGCGTGTGTGCGTGTGCGTGTGTGGTTTCATATAAGAGAAACACTGTGATATTTAAGCTTACATGTCGGGCTGGGGATTTAGCTCAGTTTTATAAGCACCTGCCTGGCAAGTGCGAGGTTATGAGTTCGATCCCTGGTACCAAAAAAAATAAAATAAAATAAACTTACATGTTTGAGTTACTACAGTTAGTATTTATGGTCTCAGAGCATTACAGTTTTGTTTTGTTTCAATTTCTCCCTGAAACCTGACTTAGTACATTGTCTTTTAAGCTTTACACTCCTTTCTACCTTCCGTGAGCCAATCTGTTAACAGGGTTAAAAAAAAAAAAATTACTGTATTAGTGTTTCACCTGCTAGCCTTTCAGCACACATTTGTAAGACAGCACTCAGCTTTTGTTTCCTCTCTTTTATAGTTCTTTAAATGGCTCTCATCCTAGGTTGTGAGACCCCAGAGCAGCTCAGGCTGGTGGGAAGTCAGTCTTTCAGGCTAGAGGCATGTATGCCTGGAAGCAGACAGCCTAGTCATTTAAAAATCTTTTTTCCCTGCCTCAAAAAAAAAAAACAAAAAAAAACCCTTAAAAATTTTTTAAAAAGGGTTGGGATTTAGCTCAGTGGCTTAAGCGCCTGCCTGGCAAGTTCAAGGTCGTGAGTTTGATCCCCAGTGCCAAATAAATAAAAATAAAAAATTTTAAAAATTTGGCTTTAGTGTCTAAGACTAAACCTGACAGTCCCTTTATCTCTCTGAAGGAGGGTTGGGGAAGAAATCAACTTTTCTTGAAAGGATTAAGCACTAGAATGTCTGGACACTGGGGCTGGTATACATACCTTTCTTTTGAACTTAACAGCAGGGCTTCCAAAGTAAAATCATCCTCCCCCATCCTGCAAAGAACTGACTTATACTATAAATCCAGCAAAATAGGCTTGAGTACACAGCCTGGCCTCAGACACTGCCAGCACTTACCCTCTCTGTGTTGATGCTGTAGGGCAGAGGTGTCAGGATGCACCAGTAGGTGTTCTCCAAGCACTCTGTAAAGTCACACCTGGCTTTCTTTGCAACTCCATATGGGGGCCTAGCATGTTGTGTGTGTGCCCTTCTCTGAATTAGAAATACACTTTCCTTTTCTTTTTTTCTTTTTCTTTTTTTGGACCAGGAATCAAACTCAGGATCTCATACTTTTACCAGGTAGGCACTATGCTGCTGAGCTATATCCCTGGCCCCCAAAATAAACTTTTAACAGAGAAAAATTCTACTTTTTTAAAAAATCCATTTTATTTTGAAAAGAAAAAACTAAAACAATTTCAAAACATGTCAATCAGGAGTAACAATGAAAAAAATTATACTCTTGAGTTCCATTCTTAGATTTGTTTTGTGACTTTAAGCTTTTTTCATCTCCTTTTTGTTTCTTTTCCACTGTTACATTTTATTTCACCTAGTGACTTTAGGTATATCAGACCTTTCATTCCCATCTGACATTGAGGGCCACTTTTGAAATGGTCAGTAGCAGGATTAAAAAATGAAGACTAACCTCAGTCCTCAGTTTCTGATTCAGCCCTCTTACTCATAGGCATGTTGCCACTTGTGTCACTGAAATTAAGTGATGAAATGGTCTCCCATGAGCTGATAGGGAAAAGTTGAATACAAAATGTTGTAGCAAAATTCCTTGTACATATTGTTTAAGGAATGAATATTTTAGGGGATGTTTTGTTTTACAAAAATGATAGAGTCAGGACTCAAAATTTAGCTTAATGGCATAAGTGCCTACCTGGCAAGCACATGGTTGTGAGTTAGATCCCTAGTACAAAAAAAAAAAAAAAAATTGGTAAAGTGAAAATACCTTTGGGTCTGGGGTTTAGCTCAGTGGCACAAATGCCTGCCTGGCAAGCGTGAAGTTGTGGAAAAAAAACCTTTATAAATCAGTCATTTTTAACCTTTGAATCCTAGATCTATTTGAAAGTCTAAATGCTTATATCAACATAGTCTTGCAGATAGTAATATGGCACTCCTGGAGCATGGAGGCTCAGGTGTTGTCAGTCAAGGATTAAGATTTCTTCTTTTAATTAGATCATCTTTTAGCACATTTACTGACATAGTTTTAGAACTTAGAAAGTATAAACAGTGTTCAAGTATAAACAGGCCTGTCATAGATGGACTAATTTATAATTTTTCAACTGAAAAGGAATACTAAGTGACCTGGATTTCTTCTTAGGAACAAGTAAAATTGATGTGATCTGGTGACATGATACAACAGCGTAATGTGTAACTCCTGGCTAGATGTATAGGCCCCTTTAGGAAACTCTGGTAGATGTTAATAAAGTAGAACAGGTAGTAAAATCTCTTCTATCCTACCTGCCCAATTTCCTTAGAAATACAACTCTCAGCAACTTTTGCCTTCTCTTTTGGGTATTGTCAAGCTTTGTAGGAAAAGGAAAATGTTTTTTCTTTAGCATTCATTTTAGCTTGAAAGAAGAGTACAAATACTCAGACGAGCTGAAGTAAATGATGCCATCTCCCCATTCCTAGTTTCCACATATGAAAACCAAGCCCCCATAGAACGGAATCTGGTTACTTAAAAGCATTATGTTTGATGTCCTCTCAGTCTATGTCCAGGTTTCCAAAACAAGCTTTGCCAAATATTCATCTTTAAATAATGCAGGCTACCTTGTTAACAGCAGCGGTTGGTGTTTATAGCATTTAAAAAAATTCTTCCCTACTGTTTATTTGTTACTGTCTGGTGTTACGGAATATTTCTTTACAATAGAACTTTTCCTATTCAGAATCTGTAAAGATTGGTTATTTTAATAAACCAAAGAATTCCAGGAGTCTTATGGAACTGAACTGGCAAGTAGTTGAATGGAGCAAGAATAATGTAACTTCACATACAAAAATAGTATAATCTTAAGGTTATACATATTTGTATGTTTTTATGTGGGGTCAGTGGAGTTCTCTTTCTCTTAGTACAAAAGAGAAATGGTTTATGGTTGAAATTTATGGCAGACCCTGGGTATAAATGATATGAACAAAGGTGTATCTTATACCAACTAGCAAACTTTTTTTTGGAAATGGTCTTTTAGAGAACATACCACAAAGTTGTTCCATATTTTTTCCCTTCTGAGAAAAGGTCAGGGGGAAATAAGAACTGTGTTTGATTTAAATGTTAAATGGTAGTCTCTCTTCTATTACTGATTCAGGCTACACAGCTATCTGTTTTTTCTATCCTAGTCAATATAATTCATTAGATAGTCATGTCATCTACTGGAGAATGATTAATCAATTATTGTGGAAGGAGCCTTTGGAGAGAGCTGTGAGTTGATCAATACTCAGTGAAGAATAATTGATTACAATTTTTCTTCCTTCAGCAGATAGTTGGGAATATCAGATTTTGTGCAAACATGCACAACACACACACACACACACACACACACACACACACACAGTGTGTTCATCCATCTAATGCTCTAGAGCAGCAAGATTTTTCTTTTACCAAAGGGCCTATTGAGACATTGTGATTTATTAGAGCATGTGAGATGGCTGGGCTGTCACTTTTGTTTATAGCCATATTTCTAGATCCTACAAATTTATAAATAGTGGCAGTTATCTATATTCCAAATCAGTCCTTTCTTTGATTTATTCTTCCTAGAGAACATATGTAATTTGACAGATGTAAAAAGTGGCAAGAGTCTTAGAGGGGTGCCAAGCATTACAACAGTACAGAAAACAGAGTATTGCTTGAGCAGCTATTTTCTATAAAGATTAAGGGATTGACAGAGGATGGATATTTGGACAAGTCAGAAAGAGACAGAGTGATAGTGCAGTGATTTTTTTTTTCCCCCCAGTGTTGAGCAACCTTTTTTTTTTTTTTTTAAACGAGTTTCAGTATGTAGTGAAGGCTGACCTTGAATTTGCTTATGTAGCCCAGGCTAGCCTTGAACTCACAGCAGTCCCCCTGCCTTGGCCTTCCAAGCACTGAGATTACAGGCACAACTGCCATACTCCACCAGAGAGGCCTTCTTGGAATGTATTAAGGAGCTGTTGGTAATCTCTGTACTTGAGCAAGTTCTTATCTCTATATTAAAATGGATTAAATAAAAACTCAGCATGCTCTGTCCTCAGGTTAATTCTAATTAAAATATCTAGACTGTGCTTGGGTCAGTAATCAGGTTGCCATTTTGGACTACAAAACGTCTGAACAGTGCATTAGATCAGAGTGCAGCCAGCAATTCACCTTTGTGGCCAGCTGGGAAGGGTTGTGGGTAATGTAGATAGATCCACACAACCGTCCACGTTCATTTTTGTATTGGCATCACCCATCTTGCCCGCACAGCCAGATTAAAATCAAGTATATATGCTTTCTGAACTGAAGGAATCTTTGCGTCTTACTTCTTCCTCAATTCAGAGCATTTTGGGAAATGGGGGACTCAGCTGCCTATAAATAGAATATTTAAAGCATTTTTTCTCCTTTATTTGGAGCCCTTTCTGCTTTTCTGAATTAAGATACATTGTAGTGCCAGGCGTGGTGGCTCACCTGTAATCCCAGCACTTGGGAGGCTGAGGCAGGAGGATTGTTGTGAGTTTGAGACCATCCTGGGCTACAAAGTGAGCTCAGGGCCAGCCTAAACTGCACAGCGAGACCCTGTCTCAAAACCAAAAAAAAAAAAAAAAAAAAGGATACAGTGTAGAGATTAACATAAAGTAAGTTTTTAATTTGTGGTTTGCCTCTCACAATTTAGAATAGAATAAAATTGAAAATACAGAAAAGGTAAATGAATTCTTCATAGTCATATGCCTGCTTGACCACAATTTTCTATCACCTCATGTATTTTTGTTTGTTTGCCTTTTCTAAAACTGAAGAGAGTAGTAATTCTTAGATTTTTTTTTCACAGTGCCTTTTTAAATGTGAAATTTGATTGTAGAAGTCCTATTTCACAAAAGAAAATAAAAATGCTAAACATAAGAATTTTGGATAACCATTTTTTCTAATATTTCTATAGCTCGTATATTTTATAGAGGGCTATCTATGTCCAAACCTTCCTGTTATCTATACCAGAAGCCTGTTTCTGGACTTTGGGTCAGCTTTAGACTCAAAAATCAGATTTCCTGGGTAAGAATGTACAGAAAATATTTAAAGTTAGATATTAAGATATCTTATAAGATATTAAGATTAAGATATTAAGATAAAGAAAAAAAGATAGGGAAAGAAATCTATACTTTTGTTTCTACCACTGGAGGTGAAGTTTAATTGTATGGTTAATGCCACAAGAGACTGCCATAGGGCAGATAAAGTGGGTGGTAAGAGGAATTTACCAATGGACAAAGACAAGAATTTACTAAGATCAGGGTATACTGCCAAGTGAGTTTCCAAGAGAAGAATTGTGCTAAGTGGGTTGGTTGTTTGTTGTTTTGTACTGGGGATTGAACTCATGTCCTTGTGCCTGCCAGGCAGGTGCTTGAAGTGGGGGTTTTTAAAATAAGGGTTTGAGGATATGAGAAAGAGTCTAGGCAACAGATAACTAAAGAATGTCCCTTCCTATATCATTTAACGCCTTTTAGCACCTGTATTGTGTATAAAATTATGTTTACAGTTGCAATTTTAACAAGATCATTTTCTTTTGCTAAGACATTTAGCTTTAGATAAGAAGGTGTAAAGGAAAGAAGGTCTGTCTTTCAGAGAGAGTGAGTCAGTACTCATTGGGAGGCATGAATGGGCCTTACATCAAAGGGGTTGTTGCTGTATATGACCCCCTACCTGAAGCAGAAACTGGGTGTCTTTAAGGTATATCTTTAACTGGAGTTATTTTACTTTGTTTTGTAAAGATTTTAACCTTTTTGTTTTTAATGGGCAGTCACTATAGTTAATTCAAATAATTGTGTATACAGTTTTAACATGATTATTTATTTTGGGTTTTTTGGTGGGGGAGTGAATGGCATTGAAACTATTTTATCTTTGTTTTCTTGTTCATTTTCCATTGCATCCCACAGCAAGTATTTGTGAAATAGTGTACCAACATTTAAAAAGTACCCTCTTGAGCACTAACCATAAGCAGGCCTCAGTCTGAGGCTCCAACCATCCCAAATCAGGAGGCAGTGACATTGCCAATACACCTTTAGAACAGGAATTTTTCCAGCAGCCCTAAGGCTGCAGATATATATCTCTACCCAGCCCCCTTGAAAGAATCTTTACTTCTGCATAGTTTTATAGGGGGCAGGTAGTTCTAAATGGCTACTTTGTATCTTAAAAACAGTCCAGAACTCTTTGCTGTCTCCTGGAATACTCTTTTTTCCAGGCATCCACATAACTAGCTCCTCATTTCCCTCAGGACTCTGCTCAAAATGCCATTTTAGCCAGGCATGGTGGCTAACGCCTGTAATCCCAGCACTCAGGAGGCTGAGGCAGTAGGATCATTGCGAGTTCGAGACCAGCCTGGGCTACAAAATGAGCTCAAGGCCAGCCTGAACTGCATAGAGAGACTCTGTCTCAAAAAGACCCCCCCCAAAAAAAATGCCATTTTATCAAAGAGGCCTTTGTGACCACTGTATAAACCAGAAACTAACCACCTACCACTCCCAGTTTAGCCTTTAATACTTAGTATCACCATACATGTACACACACACACACACACAAAACTCGTACTAATTTCCTCTTATATGTGTATATAATATTTTTCTTCTGTTCAATAAGATATAAGCTTCATGAGGGCAGGGACAGAGTCTCTCTCAGTCAGTTCTGTATTCCTCCTTTCCCTAGAACAGCACCTAGCCTATAAGAGACATTCAATAAATATTTGTTAATGAAGTATTATTCCAAAGCAGCTAACTTTTAATACTGGTAGGGGTCCCGTAGATAATCACAAAATGCCATAAATGAATTCCTCAGAGTATTTTGTGAGTGAATACCTAAACAGCCTGCCTATGCATCCATGGGTCAAGACCCTTCCTAGGATAGCATCAGAGCTGTTCCCTTGTGATAGGTGGAAAAGTTGGTTTTAAAAGATAGAGCAATCAGCTGCTGTCTTTATCCCTGAGAGGAACCCTATACATTCTGTGTATTTTAGGAACTGTCATATAAAAACTAACAGGCCTTAAACCTGCAGGAAGGTTTTCTTCCTTTTAAGGTAGTCTTCTGAGTCAGCATTCTGTCTGGGAGTGCCCTTTTACCTTTTCAGAGCTTTGCCTTATTGAACAGTTGAACAAATAGGAAAGTGCTGATCCCTCACAGTGAAATAGTAAAACTTCTGATAAGCCTAGCTTTGGCTTATTCTTTTTATGTTTTATTTACTTAGTTTGTGGAGGTTTGGGTAGAGAGGAAGAAAAGCAGAAATTCTGTATGGAGTTTATAGCCTCTTTTAAACAGCATGAAATACGATGTTGAGTAATAAATGCTACATAATCATATGTACATGTAATTAGTAGGCAGTTCTTTTGTGTTTTTTACTCCCCACCCCTTTGTTTTAATTTGGGTTCAAGTTTCAGGTGCCCCTATTTAATTTGGAAGCACAGTACACAATGGCCGAGAAGTAGAAATGTTAGACAGAGAGAGGAAGAAAGATTTAGTGATCCAGCTACTGTGAGCAGCAGAAGATTGACCTTGGGGTATAGAACACAAACCCAAGTTCTATCTGGGAACAAGGAAGTTGGACTGTTCTTAATTATGTTGATTCCTAGAGAATTTAGCTAAAAGTATTTTGGGAAAACTCTCAAGACAGACATGCAATGTGGACAGTTTCTCGGAGATCAGGCAAAATATACAAAGCAGCAAGGCCTGAGGGATAGGAACAGACTATCAAGGAGAAAGCTAAGCCCTGCTTCCTGCCCCTTCCATTCTTTTGCCTTTTAAACTACACCTTGCTGTGAAGCTGGCTCAGTGCTCAGATCTTTCTCTTTTTGCATCCCCAGTTCAGTAAATCACCATGCTCCTCTGGTCATGGCACCTGCCGACTTCCGCATAAAAATGGTTGCTTCATACCTGCATGTTTTATATTTTGTACTTGATATAAACTCTTAGGGATCCAGGTTATTACTCTGTGTGTCTTTATAAGCATCAGAGTGCTGCAGAGAGCATCCAGTCCAGTTCTCTTATTTTGCAGATGAGAAAATAGCCAACTGCTTTATTGCACTGTGCCCAGACTAATCACTGAGCCTTTTGGAGAGTAAAGACGGTACTCGGCTTAAGCCCTGGGCCTTTGTACTGAGTTGTATTCCCAGTCTTTCTTTTATTCATTTTGAGATAGGATCTAAGTCCCGATATAGCTCAGGCTGCCTCAGCCTTTCAGAATAGAATTACAGGTGTGTGCTGTCATGCCTGGCTTTCTTTACCATTTTACATAGCCTTTGCTTTGTCTTAAAATGTACCTGCCTTTCCCTCCTTCATTGTGTTTCCACGTATGTTTTGAAGGTTAGTAAATTGACTTTTAAATGTTTGCAGCTCTACGCATGGTGATACACACCCCATGCACTTGGAAAGCTGAGGCAAGAGGATCACTACAAATTCAAAGCCAGTCTGAACTACAAAGTGAGACCCTGTCTCAAACACATACACACACACACACACACACACACACACACACACGATTACAAAGAACATAGTACTTTTAGTAACACAAAGTACTAAATTTTAGTACTTTATTGTTTATGTGAAACATGAATTGTTACGCATATTGGGTTTATACTCTTTGAAATTTTTCACAATGCCCTTTTCAGGTAAGAAGTTTTCTCTAGAAAACAGTAGGCCTTTTCTTTTTCTAGGAAAATAAGCACATGGGTCCGAAAATCAGGATGTAATCATGACTTCAACATAAAGTTAACAGTTTTGTTAATATTTAGAAATAAATGAGCTCCCAGAACTGCTTTCTTGGTACCTTTAAATGATGTTAGACAATGCTTTTATAAGTCTAAATTAGGATAGATCTGGCATAGTGACCTTTTTAAGATCAAGCAGTTTGAACTGCCACATGAAAAGGCATTGGTTGGGGCTGGAGATTTAGCTTAGCAGCATAAGCGCTTGCTGGTCATGAGTTTGAACCCCAGTACCAAAAAAAAAAAAAAAAAAAAGAAAGAAAGAAAAGGGATTGGTTATGCTTTAGACACTTAACTTTGGCTGAGTTGGCAGCGACTTCCTACTCAAAGATGTCAGTTGGCAGCAAGAAACTTCAGGATGCTTGCCCCTTACATTTTAAAAAAGAAAAAATCTCAAGGAAGGCCCTGCTTTGTATTTTCTGCATTGATTTTTTTTTTTTTCTAAATTGTAGTCACATGTGCATAACACGAGACTGACTGTTTTGAGTATTTTGAAAATGTACAGTTAAGGGGCTGGAAGAGTATAGTGTGTACAAGACCCTGGGATCTATACCTAGCATCAAAAAGAGAATTTTTAAAGTTAATAATAAAAAATATACAGTTCAGTGGCATTAAATACATTCTCATTGTTGCACAGCCATTGCTATTATCCCAAGAATTTTGTTAACATCCCAAACCAAAATTGTACCTATTAAACACCAACTTTCTTTTCTCTTCTCACCCTAACTCTTGGCAACCATCATTCCACTTACTATTACTATGAAATTTCACTACTATAAGTACTTCAAATAAGTGGAGTCTCTTAATACAGTATTTGTTTTTTGTGTGTGTGTCTGCCTTGTTTTACATAGTATAATTCCTCAAGGCTTACCTATATTGTAGCATGTATTAGAATCTTCTCCCTTTTTTTTAATTATCAAATTAATTTATTTCTAAGAGTCTAAAATGTTCCATGAACAGTCTACTTGGCCTAGACAGTGATCCAGCTTCTTAAGCCTCCAACTCAAAGTACTGTGAGTCGAAGTGGTGGGTGCGGACATAACCATCTTCTCTACCGCTGCTGTAACTCTTGCCATCAGGATGGAGGGCAACACTGTTAATATGTCCAAAATGGCCCTTGACTCTTCCAAACTCTTCTTCAAAGGCCAAATGGAAGAACCTGGCCTCAAACTTGCCAATCCTGGTGGAGGTTGTGGTTACATCCATGGCTTCCTGTGCCATATGGTCGTAATCAGGAGAAAGGGCAGCTGAGTTGAGAGGACATTCTGTTAGGAAAGTCTTCTGATGTTCCAGGGCTGTGGAATCAAACAGCTTGGCTGTGTTGTCCTTGGATGCGGTGACAAACATGGTCATGTCCCCGCATAACTGGATGTCATTGATACGCTGAGTGCTCCTTAACGTTCACCAGTACTAACTGAGCTCTTCACTCTCGTGGCCTGCAATAATGCATTCTCCCAGGGGGCCCCACACAGCATGGGCGATTTTGGAGTCATTGCAAGGGATCTTCATATAGGGCTTGTTGCTATCAATCTGGCTCAGATCCCACAAGTCAAAGAAGCTCACAAAGCACTGGTAGCCCATCTGCTTATCCGTGGAGAACATGATGAGATTGCCTCCAAAGTCAAAACTGTGGGTCTGCACAGCTGAGTTGATCTTGAGGAAGGCCAGCTGCTTCCTTGTTTCGCAGTCCCAGAGACCACAGTTGTTGTCAGCTGAGCTGGTGAGGACATTTGGTGTCCCTGTCAGCATCCACATACCACACAGCTCCAGTATTGCCCATGTATGTGCCCAGCCTTTCACCATTCACAGAGTACCATACATTAACAATAGGGTCTTTGGCCACAGTGAAGAGGGGGTCTCCCTTATAGTTTTACTTAATGGACTGCTCATGGCCCTGCAACAGTATGGGCTTCATCTCGATTCTCTCCCTTTTTAAGGCTTAATAATCCACTGAATATATTGCCACATTTTGTTTACCCATTTATCTATCAGTGGACAGTTGGGTTGCTTTTACCATTTGGCTATTGTAATTAATACTGGTATGGATATGGGTATACAGCATATACAGATGTTTGTTAAAGTCCTTTAGAAATTGCCTGTTTTCTTCAGTGGCTGCACCATTTTACATTCCCATTATCTGTGCTAGTAACAGGATTCCACTTCGTCTTGTCAGTACTTGTTTTTTATGCTTGTGGTTTGTGTTTGATTGGTTGTTGGTTGGTTTTTAGTTGCTTGCTTGTTTTTTGAAGTTTTGAGACAAGATCTCACTATTGCAGTATTGAACTTACTGTGTAGGCCAGGCTGGCTTCAAACTCGTGGTGATCCTCCTGCCTCAGCCTTCTGAGTGCTGGAATTACAGGCATGCCTGGTCCTGGTCAGTATTTGTGATGGTCTGTATTCTAGTTATAACCATCCTAATAGTGTGGTTTTGATTTGTATTTCCCTGATGATTAGTGATACTGAACATCATTCCCTGTACTTTTTGGCTATTTTCATCATCATGCAGAAATACCTGTTCAAATTCTTCACCCATTTTAAAATTATTTTTTAATTGCTGAGTTTTAGCCAGCAAGCTTTTCGATTTGCAAGTAATTTTTTGAGACTGTTTGCTGTGTGGTACCTTATAATGCATGCCCCTTTGCCATGTTTATTTTTTTTGAAGTCTCTCTTTGTACACATAAAAAGATATAGATATATAATAAGTCAATATGTGTATTGTATATTTATTGTTATGTACTATAATTGGATAACAATATATCCAATTATAAAATAAAATATAAAATTTTTGTCCCAACAGTATATCCTTTCAGGCTCTGATGACTTCAACCTGTACATGTGGAGAATTCCTGCAGATCCAGAAGCAGGTATGTCCTCAAGCTATGAACCCACTGTTACAGCTGGTTGTATTGACTTCTGTCATGTAGTGCTCGGAGAGGACAGATCCGTCACTCTTTTAACATAATAAACAGTTTATCAGAAAAATGCCCAAAGGAAAGTTTAAAATAAAAATGATGCTTAGGTTTTTTTTTTCCCCTTCCCTGAAGAAATTTCATTTTAGACCTTGTAGATCTCTGTTTCCTGTCTCCTCTTATTTTCACCCTTGGAATAACTTTTATCTTGTTTTTACATGCGTTTCCTTCATTACCCATCTCCACATGTCTGCTTTATAACGTTATAAACAGCTGTTAGGGCTCTTCCTTTCCTTTGGTCTCCCTGGTGATGTTAACTAAAGGGAGGCTTTCTCTGTTGACAGACAGGTGCATTTCCTGAGGTTTTGAAAACCTCAGACATCAAGGGAGTATTTCTGAGTTTACTCTAGAGATATTCTGAGAGAAGAGTAACTTTTCATAAATTTAAATATAAACCACCTGAATCATCCATCTTTATTTTTGATAATAATGTCCTCTGGTATTTTCTTACGCACTGGTAGAAAAAAGTCTGGTTTTTTTGTATTGCAGATATCTCGATATAGCCATCTGCTCTAGCTGATACATGGCATCAAGCTGGAAAATGGCCATTGGAAAAATAATAAAAGGTCTAGGCCAAGTGTATGACTTAATATTGTCAATGTTTAACACTAAAGGAAAGCTTTGGCTATGCCTGTTCTTGAATTAACAATATTGTTTGCAAACATCTGCCTTTCAAAACCTGTTGGGGCCCACTTTTGGCGTAAACTGTCCCATTGCAGTGGTTTAGTTACTAAACATGTTCAACAAGGGCATTTCCCCTGCCGGAGTGTGGAAAGCATGAATTAAGCAGGACAAGCAGATGGAACAGCAGCAGTCTGCCTGAACAAGGTGACGCTGTCATGCTGCAGGTTGTTATGGGTTGTCTCCTACCCTTGCACATACTTGCTGAGAAATGATCCCTGGACTTCATCAAGTATTTCAGCTGATCTTAAAAAGCTTTTGACTATTAAGTAGCTATGACTGTTAAAATAGAAAGTGGGTAATTCCCCACTCCTTGCAAGCAGTATTCTCTGGAATGTTTCACATTTCTATAAAGAGTAGAAAAGAATTAGTATTGTGGGTTTTTCTCTTCCTGGTCATTTCTGTAGTGCCTCAAAAGTTTGGAATACCTGTCTACCAGTGCTACAATAACAGCACAACAGACTGAGTAGCTTAAACAACAGAGATTTCTTTCTCACACTTTTGGAGTCTGGCAGTATAAAATTGAGATGCCAGCAGTTTGGTTTCTCCTGAAGCATTGCTCCTTAGCCTGTAGGAGCCCACTCTTTTGCTTTGTCCTCGCCTTTTTTCTGTGCATCTGTATTCTTGGTATCCTTCCTCTTCTTATAAAGTAGGTGTCGTATGTTCTTCTAGATGTTCTTCAGAGATGGAACCCTCAAGTTTATCTAGTTCCTCAAAGAAGTGATGTTGGTTCTTTTGCTATAATGATTTCTCTGAATGTGTCCTACCTCTGTTTAAGGATTAATTTAAACTCTTTGTCTTACTGATTCTAAAGTGTGCCACATGGTGCTTCAAAAAGTACAGCCTATGAGCTGGGGGTTTAACTCAGCAGCATAAGTGCCAGCTTGGCAAATGCGAGGTTCTGAGTTCGATCTCCAGTACCAAAAAAAAAAAAAAAAAAAAAAGTACACCCTGTATCACATAAGTTGTTTGGGGGCAACAAACCCATGATCTACTTAAATTACATTTACAGTTGGCTAGAAATGCATTGTTTCTACACAGGCTATGGCTGGTCCTGGGTGCTTGGATTTCTATGTACATTGGACAGGACTTTGTGATTTTCCTTACTGGATTTACTAACTGGTTGTTGAGGTTTTTTTTCTGTATTCTCTTCACCATTACATCATAAATCACAGAGCCTGTCCCTTTGATTGTCATCTTGCTCTGCTTGTTAACTAACGCACTGTTTTAGACTATTTTTAACAAGTCTTAGCTCATTTGGGGGTTCAGTCTTCCTACTGCTATTCCGACAGAACCCACCCACATTCTCTTTTTTTCTTATTCATTAATCTTTCTGCTTCCTATGCTTTTTTCTTACTCTTTTTTTTCTCTACTTCTATATTTGTAATTAAGGACTTTTTATAAAGTAATACTGGTATGTGATTTTTAAATCAAGTAACATTGTAAAGCTCATTTTAAAAAACACAAGTTTGTAGCTTTCCCTGTAACACACTCATAATGTTTTTGAGTTTTTAATTTTGAACATTTTCCATAGACTTCCAACTATTGAAATTAGTTTCCCAAAAGAGAAATCTTATCTCCTACATGGACAGTATTTGCCTGGCAGTTAAAACTGTGGTTCTAAGAGCCTAATAAGGGAATGAAGCTGTGAATCTCATAGGTTTTTGTCTATTCTATCCCAAGCTGTGATTCATATGCCTTTTTTAAAGCCTCATTAGGTCAACTTCATTTGGTAACGCTCAGGCCTCTTCTTGTGCTAGGTTAGCATTTTCCTGGGCAGGTGGGCTCCAGGATGGCATAAATGCTCATTGTACATGTTTTCAGTTCATCTTGTTTTCAGCTCCTCTCTTTAACCCAGCTTCAGTAATACTTGGCACTTCTCGTTTTTATGTGTAATAACTGTATTTCTAAGTGTTGTCAATTCATTCATAGTTTTTAAAAATATCCAGCAAGCTAAACAAAGCATTTGAGGGCTCCATACAACCCTGAAATTCTAGCTTTGCAGGCTTTGATGAAGAAAATCCTGTCAGGAAACTATTAATCCAACCTACTGCCTCTTTGAAGGACAAGCATGTGTTCACAATTTCCCTGTGTATCTGTTGAGTATAATATACTGAGGCAAGCTAATAGGGGGAAGTTGAAGTTGGCTTGCTGTTATATACTTAATGGTGTAATTTCAGTATTTAACTCTAGATGACAAGCAGTCCACATTTATTGAATGCATACTTTGTGCTTCACAGCATGTTCTAAATGCCAAGAATGTCCTGAGTATGAAACAAAGGCAAGGGCATCCTTTTCTTCTCATTTTCTTGCTTGTAAAGAAAGATACTGTCAGTATCTTTTTAGTGCTACACAAACTCCACAGAGAGAAAGAGATGAAAGTTATTATATAAACGGTTCTGACTGATTGGGCTCTATTTCACACATAACTTCATAGTGGGCTGAGACAATGGTTTGTAGATACTAAGACCCATACCCATTGTGATATTTGCTGCTTGGCAAGATTGGGTTACATTTTTTAGTTAATGTCAAATAATAACTCATCTGTAGAAAATGAAGCCCTTTAAAATTAGAGGAATAAATAAGAGTAAGGAATTTTAATATAGCAAAGAAAAGACTCACCAGAATGTTTGTTTGGTAATTTTGAAGGAGGTAGGAAGGCCATCTGTTTTTTTGTTGCTTTTTGTTTTTTATTTTTGAGGCAGGGTTTGTTTGTTTGTTTGTTTGTTTGTTTTTTGGTACCAGGGATTGAACCCACAACCTCACATTTGCCAAGCGGGCACTTAAGTATGATGCTGTCCTGGCCCCCACAAAGGATGCTGCTCTCAGGCAAGATTTTCCTGTGTGTGTGTGTGTGAGTGTTACCAGGGATTGAACTCATGACCTTAGGCACTTGTGCTGCTGAGCTAAATCCCTGACCTTTGAGGCAGGTTGTGTAGTTTAGGCTGGCCTTGAGCTCACTTCTCAAACTCAAGAGGATCCTCCTGCCTCAGCTTTGTGAATGCTGAGATTATAGGTGTGTGCTACTGCATCTAGCTAAAAGTGCACCTGTTTTTATATGGTAATTTTGAAAAGAAAGAGACCATAAGTTACATCTATATGGAGCCATTGAAGTATATGGGATGGAGAATTAGAATTGAAATCATTCCAGGATTTAAATCCAGTGCTTTAATTTATCAACTAGTGATTTCTTACTGCTTTTTTTTTTCTGAAATTCTGTATTGTTTCTACCCCTTTTTCTGTTATGCTTTTTTTTTCTCTTTAAATAAAAAAAGAAAAAAGAAAAAAAATCCAGTGCTTTACTAACTGGAGGAGCAATTTTAGACATTACCTAACAATAGTTGTCTGTCTCATTTTCTTCTGTAAAATGCAAGATGCTCCACTCTTACTATAGTATTATGTATTGATTTAATAGTCTTGGAAATGTTCTAGTTGCACTCCAGTGTAAGACACTGTTATGCTATCAATAGTTAAGATTAGCATAGACCCATGATTTCAGAAATATTTTCTGCTTAGGGTAACCTAGGAATAGAAGTAATAGATCCATAGGGCAAGCATGGCAGCGCATGCCTGTAATCCCAGCAACTCTGATGGCTCAAGCAGCAGGAGGATCACTGCGAGTTTGAAACCAACCTGGGTTACAACATGAGTTTGAAGCCAGCCTGAACTTCATAGTGAAACGCTGTCTCAAAAAAAAAGAGAGAGAGAGAGAGAAAATAATCTGGCAAATGTAGCAAAATGTTTCTGTTCCCTTCTCTTTTCCTTACTTTTTGCTTTAAGGTCTTCACAGAATTGTGTTCCCTGAGCTGTGCATCTAAGACATCCCTGTTTATGGAAGGAAGTATAGTGTAATGTAATATATAGTCTAGTTTTAAATTCCTGATCCATTCATCTTCTAGTTGGAGTCTTTGAAAAAGTTATTGAATCTTGTCAGACTTCTGTTTCTTCATCTGTGAAAAAGCTAACATCATCATCATCAGTAAAAATACCTACTCTCAGAATTATTGTGAGATTGTTTAGTAGCTACTCAGTGAGTATTATTCTTCATTAAGAAAACCTTCTCAGCTGGGCACAGTGACACACCCCTATAATGTCACACTCAAGGAGGCAGAGGAGTCAAAAGTCCAAGGCCAGGCTGGGGATATAGCTCAGTGGCACAACACCTGTCTGGCAAGTGCAGTTCCTGAGTTTGATTCTTGGTACCAAAAACAAAGTTCAAGACCAACCTAGACCACATGGTGAGACCCTGGCTGAAAAAAATCAAGTGGTGTTTTTTCCCCCTCATTTCTCCTTTTTAACCTAAGGCCTTCCCACAGAATTACATACATCCCCAGCCCTTTATTATTTTAAGGCAGAGCCTCATTAAGTTACCCCAACTGGCTTTGAATTTACAGTTCTGCTTCAGCATTTCAAAATACTGGGATTATAGGCATGTACTATCTCCTTTTTTTCTTTTCTTTTTTCTTTTTTTTAACATTCCTTTTAAAAATTCTTTAGAGGGCTGGGGATTTAGCTCAGTGGCTTAAGTGCCTGCCTGGCAAGCACAAGGTCATGAGTTCAATCCCCAGTACCAAAAAAAAAAAAAAAAAAATTAGAGATTAAAACATTGTCCTTTGGTGCCTTCCTGGTTGTGTTCTTACATGGAGACTGCTCTTGACTCATCAGTAGTTTATTAGGGTTCCGTTACTTAACAAGTTTTCCTTGCATGGCAGGGAACAGCGTGGTTTTCACTGCCAAGTCACTGTACCCACCTCACTAGCAGTAGGCTGAAGAAGTAGGCTGGTAACAGCTGTAAATGCGTGGTAGTGTCCAGCATCTATGTCTTTGCTGTCTCCCTTTTTCTAGACACGGATCTACTTGGCGGTGAGTTAGACCTAGGCATCTGGTCTTTTTCTTTCCATGTAATTGGAAAAATTTTTAATTGGCCACAGGTGGTTGGTTGCAGATGCATATGAAGTACATATGATAAAAGAATTCAATACAATTTACTTTTATGTACAATTAAGCATCACCACCTATGGAACTTTACTGACAGCACTGACTGTCTCCATCTGGCTTTGCTCATCTAAGTGGTTCCATGATTCCTGGGAATCAGCCACTGCTCTCTGAAGTGTTAGTACCCTCGATTATGGCTTATGGTTTGAACCTTGAAGGCCCTACAACTGTTCAGTCAGGTCTTTTGGAAATGCTAAAAGGTTGATTAAGTATATCTTATTTAAAAGGAAGAGAAATAGCTGGGAATTTAGCTCAGCAGCATACTGCTTTGCAAGTGCGAGGTCATGAGTTCAATCCCTGGTACCAAAAAAAAAAAAAAAAAGGAAGAGAAATAATCTACTGTCCCTTATAGCAGTAAACTCTTAATTCTACCACATAGAATCAGGAATAAAATAGATTATCTCAGCCACTACTTACCAAACCTCATTGTAGCAGTTAATAGTTTTAGCCTCCCTTAAGTGTCATTTCAGAGAACCAAGGAGATTTACTTCAATTTGTTCATTTATGGAGTACCACTCGATAAGACATGCAAAGCTACATAGGCCATCAAAAAGATACTTTCCTGAATTCAGAGAATTTCCAGTATAACAGGGATGGGAAAAAGGGTATGTACACATGTATATGCATGCTCACACAAAACACATGCAGTTTAAGTGGAATCTGAAGTTCACATAAGGAGGAGGGCTTGAAGAGATTTCAGGAGATTAGTATAGTTTTCATGTAATTAACATTGTAAAGAACCCTGAAGGATAAGTAGGATTTCAGCTGTTTTTTTTTCTCTGCTCTTATTGCCGTAAACATGTTATAAAACAAACATTTGAAATTGGCAGCAGAAAGACAGAGGCATAGAAACACTTGGAAATAATCCACATGTTGGGTAATAGAGGCCACAAATGAATACTTTTTCCCTCTGCATGCTGTATCGCTATCAAATATTTATCGAAAACTTACTATGTGCTAGGCACTGATCTACAGACTTGGGATATAATAGAGACAAAGGAGCCCTGCTATCATGCCAGCTTACATTCTACAAGGGAAACAGACAATGAGCAGTAAACACAATGAATAGGAAAGCATTAGGAAGAAGTAGAGCAAGGTAAGGAGTCTAGGAAATATATGGTGGAGGTGGTTATGGAAATGCAATTTTAGATATAGGACATTCAGCATAGACCTCATTGAGAAGGTTACATTTGAACAAAAACCTCAAAGTGGTAAGGTATGTGGGAAGATTTTAGGGAGACCCTGCACAAAAGTCCTAAAGAGTATACCTAGTGTGTCGGATAAACCACGTGGAAGCCAACGTGTTGGGGCAGAGTGAAGGTAGGAGTGCCTGGTAGGAGATGAAGGTCCAAATAGGTGGGGCATGACCATTGTCCATGTTCAGCTACATAAGCTCTTATTAAGGAAAGAAGCCATTAAACTGTTGCACAGAGGAGTGATATGTTCTGACTTATTTTAGAAGGATTACTGGCTGCTGAGTTGAGGATAGATGGTAGCAATGGGCTGGCAAAGAAATAGGAAGACCTGCTAGGATTCTCATAGGTGAGTAGTAGAGTAGGAAGGTAGTAAGGAATGGATTCCAGATGTATTCTGAAGGTAAAATCATCAGGATTTCCTAAAATGATGGGCAAGGAAAGTGGATTAGGTAGTTTGAGATGACTTTTAAACATCAGGTAGAGATGTTAGATAATTTGGAGGTCTGAAATTCAAAAAAGATCTGGACACAAAATAGCAAAATATTTTTGGTAACACAGAGTTAGTAATTAAAGTCATAAGATTGGACAAAATCACCAAGAAAGTGAGTGCTAGCTGGTAAAGAGAAGGACTGAGACCTCAAGTGTTCCAAAATTTAGAAGTCAAAAAAGGAACTAAAAGGAGATGAAGGAAGACTGACCAATGAAATAGTAGGAAAACCATGGCAGAGACAACTATTGAATCTTACATAGGTCAAATAAGATTAGGATGAAGATGGAATTAACATTGGATTCTTTGTGAATATCAGATGCTGAATTTTCTGAAGCCCAAGAAAGTAATTCTAGAGATGTGATATCCATTACATCATTCAAGTAACTACTGTTACCTGGTCGGTCGGTCGGTCTGTCTGTCTGTCTGTCTGTCTGTCTGTCTGTCTTTCCTTCTTTCTTTCTTTCTTTTTCTTTTTTTAAATCGGTACCAGGAATCAAACTCACTACCATGCGCTAGCAAGGCAGGCGCCTATGCCGCTGACCTAAATCCCTAGCCCTGTTACCTGGTTTTTCAATTGCCTTTTCATAAAGTTTATCACCATTTTATGTATTTCCTCAATTTTCCTTATCAGTATGTTTTGCCATATTGTTTGATAACTAAGTGTAGAGCTACCAGATAAAGTTCTTCGATGAAATGCTGAAAATATTTCCTGTATCCTATCTTTCTTAAGCTGAGTATAGAGGAGATATATAGATTGCTTGATCATGCCTACCTGTTGTTGTTAGTGATTTTGTCAGCATTTAAATCTTGGAAGATCCAGGTGGTTTGCCTCTGTTGAGGGCCAGTACTCTTGCTTGGAAATGTGAATTTTATCTTCTCCTATCATAATTATTTTCTTTCATCAGCCCCTTCTAAACAGTTGCTCTCTGTCTCCCACTACAGTTTTCATTTGCCTCCTACCTTATCTCATTGTTATTCAATACTTTTTCCCTCCCTTTCTCACAAAGGATTTTTGCCCTAGCTATTAATTAATAAGGAGAAAGGGGAAAAGTTCAAATACTCTGACAAAATATCAATAATAATGTTTTATCTAGATTGTATTTGGGATTGATTTTAGCACAAAATATATAAGCATCCTATTCTATAGCTGCAAGTGCCATTGAGGATGACTTCTCCACATAATTAATAAGTTGTATCAGACCAAGGCATCAAGAAATCCTGACTGTATTGCTTGTAGCTTCAAATTGAAAGCATAGTTATTCTTGGAGGACTTTGTGAAGCCAGTTGCATTGATACAAAAGAAGTGAGTCAAGCTGACTAGAAATGAGTGGTTTGCTGATCCTTTAGAGCCTTGAAGGGATAAACCCAACTCTTGGCCTAATGTAGTGGAAGAAGGAGAATACCTAGAGGAGAGAAAAGTTAGGACCTTCATGCTTACCCTCCTGTCTTGGCGGGGAAGGAGGTGTGGGGACAGTTAAGGGGCATGGCATTTTAGAGAGGTCTCTGTAGTTCTGAGCAGAGTGTATCCTCTGAGTTGCTCGGATCCTGGGATCTTTTAAGATGGTAAGTGAGTTACCGATGCTAGAATTTTTTGAGTCAGCCTGATAAGGTGATTTATAACTGTTGTATCTGTCTACATCCCTTTGAAACCAAGGAAAGATGGTTATATGGGAACTTTGACTTTTGAACAAAACCTACAAAGGAATGCCATGTATTTAGCTACACCAGCCAGAACAGATAACCCTAAGAAATGACTGTAATATAGAACCATATAAACAAATAGCAGCTCAAGAAACAAACGGTAACTGCTCAAGAATAGCAATATGCTATTTTATATTTATTGACAGTTGTTATTAATGATTATTCCATGGCTGAGGCCTTTACTCACAGTCTCAGAAATGACTGTGGAGGAAAATTATGTACATTATGATAATTCTTGGAAAAAAATATTCCTGCCTAGCATAGTCATGGAGACCTGTAATACTAGCAGTCAGGAGGACATCCTGGGCTAGTTCAAGGCCAGCCTGGCCTGGGCAGCAAGACCATCTTAAAAACAAAACGAGCAAATGAATGAACAAACAAACTTTTTTTTTTTCTTTTCAGATTTTATTTTACTAGTGGTCTGGTAGGGTAATAGAGTAAAGAAGACCTCAGATTCTTACTGATTAACATCCTGACTTTGGCCATTTCAGATTAAAGTAGAAACTGCCTGGTTTATGCAGTTTTCCAGAACTCATAAAAATGTAGTCTTGTCACATCATTGATTATAAACTGTTCAATAGTGGCTGAGTCCAATCGTTTGAAACCTAGGAATCAGGAGAGATACTACAGAGAACCTCTCTTAAAAAGCCCATTCAGTGCTCCCGGGTTTAGCTTAGTTGGCTAAGGCCCCACTTTGACAACAAGAGGTTGTGAGTTCCATCCCAGAGGCAGCAAAAAAAAAAAAAAAAGACTATAAAATTTTTTAAAAAGCCCATTCATTGCTGTGATTATGTGTATAAAATCTTGGTTATTGTCTTAGTTTCTTGTTACAGGAACAAAATACCTAACACAAGTTAAAGGAGGAGAAAAGGTCTATTTCTGCTCACAATTTGTAGAGGGACCAGTCCGTGGTTGGCTGGCTGCAAGGCAGGGCCATATGGCAGAGGAGAAGCAGTGCATGGCACAGCAGACAGAGGTGGCAACAGCAGTGGCCTTCTTTCTGTCCCTTTATATAAATTTCCCATATAGCCATGTTTTCTTGGTGTCAGAGGGATGCTAGAGAGGTAAAATAGCTATAAACCACTTTAGTCTATTACAAGACACCAGAAAAGAGAGAAGGCTGTCTCATAAAATCCTAGTATCAGTTACCCACTACATTAGAGGACTCCAGAATCTGAGCAACTCAGAGAATACACACCTTGCTAAGTATCTAGAGGCCTTGCTAAAATGCTACGGCCACACATGTCATGATCCACTCCCTCACCCCTGCCTTCTGTCCCCCATTCCCACTTTGCCAAGACAGGAGGGTAAGCATGAAAGTCCTAGCTTTTCTTCCCTTCTCTACTTATTCTCCTTTCACTACACAGGCTACAAGCCTATTGATTGGCGCTACCCACCCATAACAATGATAAACCAATCAGTAGACCAATCCAATTATCACACCTTTAATCTACAATCACATACCCCAGATTCATCCACCTCCAGAAAGCCCCATCATAAGTGTATGAGATAAGTGTATGAGACTTGGGAAGACATGTAGATAAAAGCCTTGATAACTACCTAATAAACAGTTGGAGCAGTTGGAGCAATAATTCTGTACCTATTTTCACCGTTACTCTCTTAACTGTATTGACTTTGTCCTCTTTTTCACATTTTCATGGTACCAGTTTGGGTAGGAAGAAGGGAAAAAAATCCTCATTAAATTTACTGTCAAAGCTAATTGCAGTGGTACAAACCTGTAATCCTAGCTACTTTGGAGGCTAAGACAGGAAGCTTATATTTTCAAGAGCAGCCTGGGGAACATAGTAAGACTGTCTCAAGGAGGGGAAAAAAAGAAGCTGCCAAGAGGAGAAATCAGATGAGGTTGTAGCTCATGGGAAGAAAGAGAGAGAGGGAGAGGAAGAAAGGAGAGAGGAGAGAGAGAGAAATGGGTTTTTCCATGGCCTAAATTTTCATATGTTGATACCCTTTACTGACTCTTTTAGATGTGAAATTTAGTATAATTGTTCTCCATGTAACCTTTGACAGAAGGATTGGTTTGGTCAATAAACTTTTAGTTCTATGCAGTTGATTCTTGAAGATATGAAACCTTTTATCTGTTTTCTCCTAAAGGTAATTGATATAATGGAAACCATATTAGAAACTGTAACCAAACAGACTACAGTAACCTCCTACTTCTTTCATTTACAAGCTGAATAACTTGGGATAAATCACTTAAATTCTTTATTTGGAAGCAGTAGGATTAAAAAGAGGTCTATAGTAAGCTTAACCCAAAGTTTCCTTGCTGATCACCACCCCATCGTAGGGGTAGAGGTAAAGAATAGGATGTTAGAAAAGTAAATTTCACATTACCATAAGTAGAAATTCTTATGAGATCAACCTTAGCTAGAAAAGAAATAGATCCAATAAACTTCTTTTGGGCTTCTGTGATCCCTGTATTTAGATAACTATTTTAGTTGCTTTACATTTCCGTGGATCCCTTTTCACTGGTTCTCTGATTTAATTTTATTTTGACTAGGTTCAAGCCACCCCCTCCCTATGTCATCGTAGGAACTGTATATTCAGACTGTTAATGGCCTCTCAGCCCACTCCATGGTAACCTAGCTTAGTGCTTATAATCTGTCCTGATCACTTTCTCCATTAAAGACCCTCCACTCTTATGTCCTGGTCTTTTTTCCTTTGTGGTTTATTAGCAAACTTGATGCTACCCGACTGAAATATGAGTAGCTTTAAGCGTATTATCCATCATTAGTAAAAACGAAATACTGTATGGAAAGCTGAGGGTGGTGGTATGCACCTGTAATCCTAGCCTGGGACAGGGGAGTGGCCACAAATTTGAGGCCAGTCTGGGCTACAAAGTATGTTTAAGACCATTTGTATGCACTGGGCATGGTGGCACACACCTATAATCCCAGCACTCAGGAGGCTAAAGCTGGAGGATCATTGGGAGGTCAAGATCAGCCTAGGTTAAAAGTGAGCTCAAAGAAACATGTTAAATTTGGGAAAACATTTAGACAAAGGACACAAATGAATATAGTTTGAAACCTTTTGCCGTCAAATCTTTTGCCTTTTTTTTTTTTTTTAAATATACCCTGGTAATAGAAGGGGATCTCTTTCACGTAGCAAACGAGGAGTTGTGTTAGGAAACTAAAACCAGAAGACAGTGCTAAAAACAAGTTTATTTCAGGGGAGGAGTTACTATCCTAGTCATCTTTCTTCTATACACAGATATCAGGAAAAGTTTGGGATGAATGTTTGAATAAAGTAGAGTGGAAGTGGGACTGTCACATGGGGAGCAGAAACTACCAGTTATAGTTCGTACCATTATGGTGCTGTGTTCTGGTAAGGACTAAGAAACCATTCATTGATTATGTAAATGAATACTTATTTGTTTGTATCCGGATACATCACATTTGCTGCTTGGCCAAGGGTATAGTTGACCTTATACCCAGCTGTTGATGACTACTGAAAACAATCTGGCTCAGAACTTGGATGCTTGAGTTATGGATGGGTGTGTCACCATTACCAATGGATTGAAACCTCAGAGTTTATCCCAGCCTTATAAGGGATGACATCTTTGGTCTGTGTTATACATTCCAGGCCTCTGGTACTTTTTTTTATCATTTACTGAAGCACAAGAACTATAGGATAGCCCTTAAAATACAGCTCTCTATCAGTGAATGGCCTGTTGATTTTCAATCTAGATGTGCCGGTTTTAAAGACTCTCTAATTCAAATTCTTATCTTTGGGCCCTACTTATAATGGAAGTGGCCTAAATCTCCCTTTACCTTTAGTTTATCCCTGCTATCAGGAGAGAAAAAAGATTCTCTCCATTTTCCTGGTAGGTTGTTGTTTTTGTTTTTTGGGAGTTGTTTGTTCCTGTCTTTGTCATAGATATTTGGGGCAAATGGAGCAAAGATATCTTTTGTGCACTTCTGTCATTGTTTCTGGTTCTATATATCCCTGACTCAGCATCCTGTTTCCAAACAGTTCAGTCTATTTTCAGTCAGAGTAATATTTGAAACAACTTGAAGATCAAAAACTTGAGAAACAGTTGAAATGGCTTTGGTTTCATACAGTTGAATTGCAGTGGGTTGGTGTGGGCAGTGCTTATAGGCTGAATAAAGGCTGTTGGGAAGCCATATGCTAAGAGGCGTTTCATCCCTCTTTCCATAACAACTTTATCTGTAAAATTAAGTGTTTTGCTGCTGGTGTAGTTAATAAAAAATTTTTAGCTCCTGTTCAGAGCTGTGTATCTGCCATTATCTGTTTACTTTAACCCATCTCATCATTTGATTTTTGTGTCCTATCTTCCCAGGTGGCATTGGCAGGGTGGTCAATGGAGCCTTCATGGTGCTGAAAGGGCATCGATCTATTGTTAACCAGGTCCGATTTAATCCACATACCTACATGATCTGCTCTTCTGGTGTAGAAAAGATTATCAAGGTGAGGCACCTTCCCATTCTATCATCTAAAGAAATTATTACTATTTATAATCAGAAAAAATTGGAACAGTGTATGTAGGACATGATATCTAAACACACTAAAAGTCTACTAAAATTTGTAATGATTTTGACATATCAAAAATATTGGGAAGTTGATATTAGAAAGTGATTTAAACTTCTTCAGAACTATTTTTTTGTTCTGTTTTGGTTTGGTTTTGTTTTGGTACCAGGAGTTGAACTCAGGATCTTGTGTTTGGCAGACAAGCACTGTGCTCCTGAGCTGTATACCCAGCCCTTCAGAACTGTTCCCAATTGAGGATTTCTTAATTCTTTCAGAACTATTTTCAGTACACTTACTAAGAATTTTAGGGCAGGGGATTTAGCTCAGCAGCATAAATGCCAGCCTGGCAGGTGCAAGGTCATGAGTTTGATCCCCGGTACCCCCCATGCCAAATGGTACTTTCA
The DNA here is from genome assembly GCA_004027455.1 of Hydrochoerus hydrochaeris. Classification (NCBI taxonomy): domain Eukaryota; kingdom Metazoa; phylum Chordata; class Mammalia; order Rodentia; family Hydrochaeridae; genus Hydrochoerus; species Hydrochoerus hydrochaeris. The sequence goes on along the minus strand of PVLA01004049.1, from coordinate 83,507 downwards.
TTAGAAGTACGTTGATACCTTTATCTGTTATGCAGTTCCACAGAAAGGGGTAAATCACTACATATACGTGGATACATTTCTATATCTTACATATATGTGCTTACGTAGTGATGCATATTGTTTATACATGTTCCTTAAATATACCCCTTTGATTGTGTATATAAGTGACTATCAAATATGGCTGTTTGTATGGTAGAGACCATACAGGTCTCAGCCTGATGACCTTGGAGATATCTTTGAATCTCCCAGGGCTCCATTGCTTCCATGTAACTTTGACCTATAATGCTAGAACCATTTAAAAATTACTGACTTCAGGGGCTGGGGATTTAGCTCAGCAGCATAAGTGCCTGCCTGGCAAGCACAAGGTCATGAGTTCAACACACACACCCCCCCAAAAAAAAAAAATTACTCACTTCAGAAACAAACAAACAAAAATCACCCGGCTGGCTTTGAAACAGATGGTGGCTTTCAGATACTACTTTTTATGCTGTGAAATTTCCAGTGGACTTTCATCTTGAATATGATGAATTCTGCTTTCTAAACATCACCTGGCCTTAGGATAACCATTATCCCTTTTAGTGTACACTGTCCTTCCATTCCCTCTTTGTATTAATTGTTATTCTAATATGGCATAGATACAGCAAGTGATTGAGATACAGCAAGTGATTGTCAGAACCATAGCTACATTGTCTCAGGATATTAAAAAGAAAAACTGCATGTAGTTGGGATTGAGACTACTTGGATGCAGATATTAAACATATCAGCTGCATATCAGTTGAGTAACCTTACCTTGGCCAAGGAACTTGTTTATGACTGCAACAGGGGGACTCTACCTGGCCAGTACCATAAAGTATAGTTCACTGTCCATCACTCACATTCCAGTTGTTCATAATCCTTTATCCACATTTGAGGCACTGGGTACAGACAAAATAATGAATTTGTGAGAACCCTGTGATGATTTGACTTTTAAGTAAGGTTAAATGATATTCTTCCCAAAAATGTTAAAATTCCTGTTTTTGTTTTGTTTTGTTCTGTTTTTGTTTTTTCTTAAAATGAGAGAGAATTCAGAAGAAAAGCAAGCTGGGGAAAGTTTGAGAGAAAAAGTAAAAACTGGTTTGTAATGACCTAAATCAAGTTGTATTTGATGATAGGAAATAATTATAAGGAATAAAATATTGAAGCTGGGCATGGTGGCACTCATCTATAATTCCAGCTATTTGGCAGGCTGAGGAAGGAGGACAGCAAGTCTGAAGCAACCAAGAGAGACCCTGCCCCAAAATAAAAAGAGGTGGGGATGCAGCTTAGTAGCAGAGCATCGCAGGGTTCAGCCCCCACCACCACACAAAAAAAGAATGAAATAAATCATTGATGCTGGGGTCAGGGGTGCACACGTAGGACCTCAGCTCCTCAGCAGGCTTTACAACATAGTGAAGATCCCTCCTCATTTTAAAAGGGGGGGGCTAGAACATTAGTCTGTAGGTAAATATGTTTATTTGCCTCTGTTTAAGCTTCGTTAGTCATAGAGACCAGAGCTAACTTTCATGACTTTGTTTCCACAGAGGGACAGAATGAGACTTCAAGAACATTTTTGCCAACTTTTCTTTTTATAGTTGATGAAATTTAAATGATAAGTTAACTATTTGAGGTCACACAGTTAATTAAGGGTAAAGCTAGGACAGAACCCAGTCTTTCATACTACCACATTCACTGTGGTAGCACAAGGGCAGTGGGCAGCCTGATCAACTCTGTATCCTTCACTTTTTGGCCTGTGACTAATGGGTTGGCACTGTAACATATCCTCTCCAGACCTGGTGACGTCATTCTCTTTCTCAGAGAGCTCTCTGCTTGGGCATCTCCTTTAGAAGGCAAATTCCTTTTTGGCTGTGCATTCTGGATGCTTCTGTGCTAAGTCTCCCCAATTATTGTTTAGTCAACTGAAGTCCTTACCCTGAAAGTCATAGGTTGGAAACTAGCCAAGTTCTTAAGAAAGAGAAGAAAATATTTTCTCCATGAGGTTATCTAGATGACTCTCTGGAGCTTACTGCTCTGGGTTCCCATAGGAACCAGCAGGCATGTTTAGTCATTTGAAACTTTTAAGTCTGTGCAGATGACCATAATGAGAGGAAAAATAAAAAGCTTTGGAGTTCCCAGCTTTGCTGTCTAACAAGTAACTTCCCCTTTCTCTGTCTAGTTAGGAATTAAAAGCATTACCAGAGCCAGGCTTGATGGCGCACAACTATGATCCCAGCACTGTGGGAGACTAATACAGCGGGGGTCATGAGTTTGAGGCCAGCCTGGACAACACCCTATCTCAAAATACCAAATAGCACTGTAGGAGGGCTAGGAAAGAGATAGATGAGTCTTTAAGTGCAATGCTGGCCTCATCTGTCTACTGGAATTCATGTCCTTGCCTGTGCCTGTATCATCCTGAAAGACCACTGAGTTTTGGCACCCTAAATTGTCTACCATCTGTGAAGTGAGGACTTGCCACCCAGGAGTGCCTTGGGAATTACCTGGTCTGACAGTTTTTATTTTAATAAGTGTCAGTTTCCTGCTTGCTGCTTCTGAGAAGGTCAGCGTCTCAAAGAGGATCAATAATACCATGTTCTGATCCAGCTGAAGACCTGATTTTTACTCTCCCCTCTATCTTCTTCCAGTCCTTAATTCTTCAGTGCCAGCTTTTAGCCTTAAGAAAAATTGGTGTTAATAGGGCCAGCCTCTTTTCACCCAAAGCAGATCTTCTAGATCCCCACACTTAACAAAAAGATTGGATTTGTTTTATAGTTAAACATGAGGCAAATCCTGGCATTTTCCGCCCAAAGGCTCAATATTCATTTATTTACCCCATATTTGTGATAAGTGCCATTTGTGCTAGACCTTGTGGCACATGTGACAATAAAAAAAAGTAGTACAGGGGCTGGAGATTTAGCTCAGTGGCATAAGCACCTGGCTTGCAAGCACGCGGTCGTGAGTTTGATCCCCGGTACCAATAAAAAAGAAGAAGAAAAGTAATACAATTCTCCCTATGAATTGATGACCCAGTAGAATAAACAAGAAGTGAAAATACTGAGAGATGAGGCAGGTGTACTAGAGATACAAAGTACTGTGGAGGGAGAGCTTTCTATATAGGTTAATATTTGAGCTCAATTTTGATGAATGGCTAGACTTCAAAACAAGGAAGGACAGAAGGTGAGAAGTACATTTCAGTTAGAATGAGTATTTATTTCATAGGATCCCCAAGTATTTAATCACCATCTACTGTGTGCCAGGTATTGTGCTTATGAATAAATACTCAGAAACAGTAGAAAACCTGGTGAGAAAAATGATTATGCTGGGCCAAAGAGAGAAAGACAAAGGAGGAGGGACTAGGCTATAAGGCCAGGAAGATAGGCCAGGGCAGGCGTAGACGCCACATTGGAGAGAATGGCAGTCTCAAATATCAACCTAGGATCTTACCTGTGCATGTTTACTTGGTAGGTGGACAAACTCTTTTAAGTTTGGTGTAAGTGCAAAGAAGGAAGAAGGCTTAGAACCTACTCCATTGAGCATGTTTGTCCTTGTCACTTGGTAATGCAAATACTTGACACTTGATTTCCTTCCATTTGGGTAATACTTGAATAAAAATTGAACTCCATCCTTTTCCTCAGCTAAACTCTTCACTAGGCTTAGAGAAAAAACTGTTCATTCCTCTTCCTTTTCTCAGAACCTTACCCCAGGAGGCAGACCTAGCCACATTTAATAGGTAACAGGAAGTCATTTTTTTGTTTCATGTCATGTTTTTGTCATACTGGGAACAGAACCCAGGGGTGATCTACCACTGAGCTATTTCCCCAGCCCTGTTTTTATTTTTTATTTTAAATTGGCCAGTCAGAACTCAAACTTGCACTCCTCCTACATCAGCCTCTCTCTAAACAGGGGTCATAGGCATGTATCACTGCCCTGGCAAGGAACAGGGTTTTTTATTGTCATTGCTATTCTTCATATTCCTTTGTTTCTTAGTTGATGAGTTTTGGAGTAAAGAAATGACAGTTTCACAAATGTTTGAAACTGATGTTTTAAGGATGATAAATAAGGATAGTCAGTACTTTTGATGTTCAAGTCTCTCTGAGAGCAAGTCTAAAGCTCTCTGGTTATTGTATTCATTTGCCAAAAGAAAGTACTGGGTCTGTCAGTACTTGGGTCATTTGGTGTCATTTCATAGTTGGGGGCTGCGTGGGAACTCACACTCCTATCTTCTGCCTCTTGATCCTGTTTTGTTCCATTACCCCAAGCTTCAGGAATGAACAGTTTACCTCAGTTTAATGCATTCCCGAGCCCAAATAAAAGCTGACTTTCTGTGCTGTGATTTTCATTCCTGAAGTAAAGCATGAGGGGCTAGGTAGATGAGAACCTCAATACTGGCCCGGGAAGTAGTTAGGCCAGCATTTTACTGTTAGTAGTGTTTTGTTCTCTGTTAATAAATTCTGAACTGTTATGACAGGACAAATAGATGTATCTTCATATTAGAATATTATTAATAGCATATTATTTTTGTGAAACTGGGAAAATGAGAGACTTGGCTCAGAGCTAAGAATAAGAAACCAGGCATGGTGGCATACAACTGTAATCTCAGCATTTTGGAGGCTGAGACAGGAGGATCTCTGAATTTAAGGACAGTCTGGACTTCATAGTGAGTTCAAGGCCAGCCTGAACTGCATAGCGAGACACTATCTCAAAAATAAAAAATTTCTAAGAAGTTTGCCTTTTGGGTCCTTTCTGAGTCATCAAACTTACTCATTCACACATCTTTTTGCAGAGATCGTCATTTGTAGCTCAAGCCTTGTGTTAGAGACCATATCGTAATATTTCCCAAACACTGAGTCTCACAAAAAATTTGACAAACCCTTTTTTTGCTACTTATTTTATACTAACTATATTCCAGCATTTCTTGAAACTGATTTACTGTACCTGCCCCTTGAGTGCTTGTTAGAATATGTTGTCTTATGGGCAAGGTGGTGTGTACTATAATCTCAGGTGACTTGGGAGGCTGAGAGAGGAGGATTGCAAAGTCAAAGCCAGCCTGGGCAAATTAGTAAGACTCCATCTCAAAAAAAATATTTTAAGCTGGGTATGGTGGCACATACCAGTAATCCCAGTAGCTCAGTGGCAGGTGGATCACAAGTTCAAGCCTAACCTGGGCAACTTAGTGAGATCCTATCTCAAAATATAAAAGAACTGGAGATGTAACTCAGTGCAAAGGCACTAGGTTCAATCCCCAGTATAAATTAACCCAAAATAAGAAGAGCTCGGGACACAGCACTGTAGGCCAGTAATAAAGAATGTTTGTCTAGCATGTCTAAGACTATTCAATTCCTGGCCTCTCCCCAAAAAAATTCAACTCAGGAGGCTGAGGCAGGAGAATCATAAATCGAAGGCCAAACTAGGCCACATTCCAAGGCCTTGTCTTAAAATTTAAAAATTTTTAAAAGCCCTGGGGTGATGGGTAGCCTCGCATGACTGAGGCCCTGGGTTCAATCCTTAGTACTATGTACCCCTCCCTCCCCCCAAGAATAGTCCTGGCACTTACCTATAACCTACCCAGAGGCTTTGGAGTCAACATTGTAGTTATTCCTCCAGTGATTCCTTTTTCTTCTTCGTCACCGTCGTCGTCGTCTTCATCTTCTCCTTCTCCTCCTCCTCCTCCACCACCACCTTCTCCCCCCCCCCCCAGAGTGGAGAAATGTCTTAAGCCTCCTGGATGAGATTATAAAGCTAGAGGGGGAGAGGACAATCGAGGAGTTGTGTACAAGGAACAAACCTGAAGGAAAATGAATCTGAGTTGGCAACTGATGGAGGAAGCAACTCTAGAAAGTTTCTTCAGCCCCCCTGCCTTGAGCTGGGAGTCCTCCAAAGAGAGGATCTCCTAGAAATTGCAGATCATAGCAGAAATGAGCCTCAGGAAAGTTCCCATAAGAAAGTGAACTGTGCTGCTATCTTTGGGGAAACAAAATCTTTGTCTTGTGGAGGTTGAGGAATGAGGGACCATTGCTCTCCGAGTCTGATGCCATCTAAAGATAGACACTAGCCTGTCAGGCAAGAAAGTGGCCTGAAATTTTGTTGAGTTGCCATGGCTACGTGCTGATGTAACTGAGCTTCTCTCTGGACCAGTCTGGCAGTCAGGTGGAACTAATCATTCTCCTTGCAGTGACAGCTTAATTACTGTGAACTTGATTTTTGCATAACTTATCCAGTGTGTGCAGTTGGGCCTTTGAATCAGACAGACCAGAGTTGGAATCCTAGTTTTGCCACTTTTTCACTGTGAACCGTGTCCCAAACTAGGGGGCACAGGAGTGTTAAAGGGTGGGACCACAATCACCCCTCTGTGCCTTGTCTATTCCTACAGTTAAGAGAAAAGTTGAGGAGCAAGCCAGCAGCTCCCTGGTTAAAAGAACCCAGTCTCCTGGGTAACTGGTGTCTGCATGTCCAAGAGGGAGCTGTGATGTAGGCAGTCAGCTATTCTTATCAAGCATCAGTAAGCAGTTCCCAGTAGTTAAAAACAGAAATGTTGCAGTCAGAGAGAAGTGGAGCTCTAGGCTGAAATAGTGTCATAAGAAGGTGCACTGCTGGCTCTGTTTTCACTTAGGAGAAGTGGTATCTCTCTGGGTACGGTTTCAACCTTCTGAAAGTGTTCCGTGCATTGGCCAGCCTTCAGAAAGGCGTCATTTATCCTCTCGGACTAGGATTATAGTTTGCAAGCTGCTAGCAGAGGAAACTAAAAGGAAAGAGATTGTGAGAATCACAAGTTGTGATTATCCGGACCTACAGACCTGACCTAGGTATCTTAACATGAAATTACTCTGATGTTCTAGACCAGGATTTTTCTCACATATTACCTCTGGAAACCTATTTTCATATGCAACTCACTTGATCAAGTCTGGTAAACTTTTGTTTTTTTGTTTTATTTTTGAGAGAGGGTCTTTCTATGCAGCCCAGGCTAAACTGGAATTTGTGATCCTCCTGCCTCAGCCTCTTGAGTGCTGGCATTGTGTAGGCCTGTTGCCACCAGCAGCAACTAAAAAATACAAAGATGGGGAGGGCCTGGGGAAACCCTGCCTTGGTGTGCTTTGTCACCACCAGCTGTGGTATCCTTTCTAGTCAGTTTTGGTTGCTTTTGTCTTCATCTGTGCAGATCTGGAGCCCATACAAGCAGCCAGGATGTACCGGAGACCTTGATGGCCGCATTGAGGATGATTCCCGTTGCCTCTACACCCACGAAGAGTACATCAGCCTGGTGCTGAACAGCGGGAGCGGCCTGTCCCACGACTATGCCAACCAGTCTGTCCAGGAGGATCCCCGGATGATGGCCTTCTTTGACTCCTTGGTCCGCCGAGAGATCGAGGGCTGGAGCTCGGACTCGGACAGCGACCTCAGTGAAAGTACCATCCTCCAGCTTCACGCAGGGGTCAGCGAGCGCTCGGGCTATACTGACTCAGAGTCCTCAGCCTCGCTGCCTCGCTCCCCACCCCCCACCGTGGATGAGTCTGCTGACAGCGCCTTCCACCTGGGGCCCCTGCGGGTCACCACCACAACTGCAGCGGCTTCTGCCCCACCAGTACCCACCTGTGAGGACGCAGCCTCTCGCCAGCAGCGCCTCTCAGCTCTGCGGCGTTACCAGGACAAACGCCTCCTGGCCCTGTCCAATGAGTCGGATTCTGAGGAGAACGCCTGTGAGGTCGAGCTGGACACAGACCTTTTCCCCCGGCCCCGTTCACCCAGCCCTGAGGATGAGTCCAGCAGCTCCAGCAGCTCCAGCAGTTCAGAGGATGAGGAGGAGCTGAATGAGCGCCGAGCCTCCACCCGGCAGCGGAACGCTGCCCGGAGGAGGCAAAAGTCACTTCGGGAGGAGAGGCCTGGTGCACCCGCCAAGCCCACCAGCACCTACATTGGGGAGGACAACTGCGACTACCCACAGATCAGAGTAGATGACCTCTCCTCCTCCCCATCCTCCTCTCCAGAGCGGAGCACTTCCGCTCTGGAGATTCAGCCCAGCCGGGCATCACCAACTTCAGACATAGAATCAGTTGAGCGAAAAATTTATAAAGCTTACAAATGGCTCCGTTACTCCTACATCTCCTATTCAAATAACAAAGATGGAGAGACCTCCCTAGTGGCAGGAGAGGTGGGTGAAGGGAGAGCAGGAAGCAGTCACAAGGACACTCCTGCCCCCTCTTCTAGTAAAGAAACCTCTCTGAGCACAGCCATGGTTCAGATGAACCAGGACCCATCCCTGGAAGGCTGCAGCAGAGATGCCTGTAAAGAGGGGACTTCCAGTAGAAGTCCCAGCAGTGGCCCAAGCCATGAGCACAGCAGCCACTCTCGGGCAGAGGCACCAGAGGGCACCTCTCAGGACACTAACAACGGGGGCTCTGTAGAACACTCATTTGAAACAAAGAAGCTCAATGGAAAGGCCCTGAGCAAGGCCCTGAGCAGCCGGGCTGAAGAGCCAGCTTCTCCCCCTGTCCCCAAGGCATCAGGCTCCACTCTCAGCAGTGGATCTGGCAACTGTTCTAGGACCCAGTCTGATGAGAGTGAGGAGAGGAACCTAGAAACCATCTGTGCCAACCACAACAATGGACGCTTACACCCCTGGCTCCCTCACCCCCACAACAATGGGCAGAACTTTGGGGAGCTGGAGGCAGTAGCCTGCTCTTCCCCAGGACACTCAGACACTGACCATGATAACTCGCCCCTGATGGGGACTCTCATACAAAAAGATTGTTGTGGGTCCGAAATGGCCTGTGAGACTTCCAGTGCTGGAACAAGAGAGGACCCCACTGACACCTCAGCCACAGACGGCGGCAGGGCTGTCCATGGCCACAGTGGCCTCAAAAGGCACCGAGTTGAGTTAGAAGACACAGATTCAGAGAATTGCTCCTCAGAGAAGAAACTAAAAACATGATAAATACAAAGGGAAAACAAAAAGCTACAAAAAGTAGCTTTACAAAAAATGTTCAGTGAACACAGCAGAAAGGAAAAAAAGTATTAAAGGCACATGAAACCAGGGCCTGAAGTTTTGTGTCTGCTGCTGCTCCCTTCTTTTCAATATTCAACCGTGGGTCTGAATGTCTAGCTGGTCACTGGCCCGTGTTGTGTTAAGAAAAGGGAAGGGTCAAGTAACTCCTTTCTAGTGAGACAAGAGCATCACGCACCTGTGCAAGGGTCACTGGAAGTCCTCACTGAGACATTTGACTTGTTCTCCTGTGTGTGCGTGCACTGGCACTTGTGAGCTCACTGTCCCATGAGACTTTTCTTTTAGTTGTCCATCAGCAAGGACCTGTGGGTCCCTAGTTTTTGCCATCTCACCCTGTTCACATGTTGTAGTGTTCAGGTCTTAAGGAGGAGTGCCTGGTAGATGAGATGGTGCAGCCATTACGTTGTAGGTTTATACCTGAAGAATAGAAACAGACCTTCAGCCATTGGCTCTGCTAGAGAGGAAATCATGGTTCCTTTCTTAAACCTTCCATGTTTTCTCTAAGTAGTGCTTCTTCATTGAGGGTATAATACAAGATACTAAAAGTGAGGCATTTCCAATGCCAAAAAGAGGTTAGCACTCAAGAGAATATAGATCCCTGATGAATTTCATTGTTTGAAAATTGAGCAGTGCTGTAAAGGGTCATAAATTATGACTAGTCATGGATAACACACTTTAACCAGATAGGTGCTATTTCCGAAGAGATACTCAAAAGGCCTGGTGCTTCCTTGGCTCCGTCTGCTGGAGATTAGGCACACTAAAGAAGGGGAGAGGACAGCTTCCAGAGCTTTGTGTCCAGACTACTACAGTGGGTGTTAGAGGTGTGTTAATGAAGAAGTGTAGTAAAGAGAAGACTGATACCATATTCTTTTAGTTCAACCCAGAACCATTGGGAGGGGTGGGGATCTTCCCTTGCAGTTGCAGTTGATAGAGACTGTGGTATTTTAACTGAACTTTGCAGAGCAGTAGTCATCTCTTTAAAGTGACAAATTCTTATCGAGTAGGTCTGGTAAGAGGCAGAGGGTGTAGGGAGAGGAGTCTTTGGTTTAACTCCTGGCTCCCAAAGGAAATTCAGTTCTGTTGATGTAGGTAATGTTTGAGAAGGGGAAAGGCCAAAAGAAGATTCTCAGCACTGTAATGGTGATGGTTACTGTTACTTCAGTTATCAGTGAAGGATGTGAAAGTCAGGAAGACCTAATAAGAATGATCAAATATCTTAACAGCACAGACATCAGGAAAGGCAGAATAGTGGGAAGGAATGAGAGAGAGAACAATTACTTTTCTTGAGCACAAAGGTACTAGGCAACTAAGAACCTGGGGTTGGCACAGAGAAGGCCTAATGTGAGGCTAGTGTGGTCTCACTGACCCAGCATTCCTTTAAGATAAGGACCTGTCCTGCTGTTGCTGGGACCAAGGGCAGACAGCCTGTGGAGGCTCAAGACTTAGATGAAGTCAGATGCTGGGGGAGGGAGTTCTTTATAGGAGGACAGGGCTAGTGTAAGCCAAGAGAAGCTGCTGTCTGGCTGAGTTCTGCAGAAGGGGGCATGCCTAGTATCTGTGTGATAGGGCAGGGAGCAAGAGCACTGTGGAGGAGAAGGCGTGAAGAGTGTGGCAGAGTGGGATGTGTACTGTTCAACACCCAGACTCTTCCTGGGGAGTGGAATGGTGATTCTGTAACCAACATAGAAGTACTTTGGATTTGTAATTAAAATGGTTCTATGATTTGTCTTTAACTATTCACAGATAATTGTAAATTCTGGTTTTATAAGCCCAAGTTATTTTACATTTGCTTTTCCAAAATGTATTAAATTGGAATTTTGTAATCCTTTATATACAAAAAAGCTGCAACCACTCGATGTGTGTTTCTCTTCCCCTTCTTAGTCAGCATACCCAGTCCTTTTATTTTACATTCATTTAATCAGCAGGTAGCCTTTTTGACCTCTCTAGACAATCCACATATTTTCTAGAGAATAAAGAAGTAGCATTTCCTTGGGAACTAGCTAGCGGTAGTTACAGTTCCCAAATGCCAAACTTAGTCTTTCATATTAAAAGAGTTTATCTCATTTGAGTACTCAAGAGAAGTCAGAGTTCATTTTGATTAACGTTAGAAGCCAAGAAAGGTCATTTTTAGAAGGATACCTTCCATCCTTGGGGAGAGACTTTTCCCAATACCCCAGGTTAACTCAGCAAGAGAGAGGCCCCATGAAATACTCAGTGGGTTAGGCTGGGAAACCGGTGCTTCTATAGCTGCTCTGTCCTCACTTCCAGAGATCTCAGTGTATGTCGTTCTGGAAACCTGAACTATTTCCAGGGTCTTTTTGCCTAAACTGTTGTAGAATTGAGGCCCGAACTTTGGAGGTGTACTTCATCCTCAAATAATTCCATGGTAGGTATTTCCCCAGCAACACAAATGGCACTGATTAGATTAAGATCAATTTGAAAGTACCTCATATTGTCTTTTGCACCTGGTACATAGTTTTAAATGACAGGTCCAGATATATATAAAACTATTTCTCTCCACGTTATTTCCCACCTGGTTTTGTAAATGACTCCTGAGGACAATAGGTAAATGAGTTAAACGAGTTGTTGGCTTGGGACAAATGAAGCTTGCAACTGCGTTTGATTTAACAAGTGGAGAGTCTCTTGTTTGTCAAGGTGCCTTCCTCTGCTGAAGCCTTACCTCCTCACAGCCCAGTCTCTTCTCACCCAGCAACGTTACTCTTTTCTTGTGTATATGCAAATAAACCTATTATTCACTTCTCCTGTCTTCCTTTTCTCTTCCAGGGAAGACTTGATTGCTTAGACACCCTTCCACCTTTCTTTGTTTCTTATTTTAATTCTTGCCCAGCTGAAAACTTGATTCAAAGCCATATCAAAGACTAGAAGACACTACATCCGTGACAGTGGTCATTGTCTCTTCTAGGTATTCAGACAGATATCTGACAACAAAATATAGGCTAGGAGGGTGGTATCTACTTGATCTCCTTCTCCAGGCTTCCAGGGACCCAGGAGAGTGAGACCCTGGACCTGACACTTTCAATAGGTATAATTGAGGGAGCATTGCAGTAAAGTGACAAAACTGCTCCCTGCAAAACGTTTTCTAATGTGTCTAAATTGCTTTTGCTGACCAGCTTCAGGCATACATTGCACATTCATTCTTTAGGGAGAAAATAAAATTCATTAACTATAAAGCTGCCTACTACAGTTACCTGAATATTGTTGCCAAATAAGACTTTTGTCAAGAAAACAAGATACTTCAAAAGAAAGACCGCCCATACCCTGTGGTCTGTGTAGGCCATGTAGTGGGATAATCCCTAGGCTTGCCCCTAGCTGCAGGATAATAGCTCTGACAAGTTGCATGGTTCGCTCAGGTGGCATATTCCAGTCAGTATGCTCATCGGTCTGTTCAGTGCCTGTAGTGGAATTAAATGACATGAATTCAAACCAATTAAAAGTGATGTCTACTTTTTTAAAGAACTAGTACTTTTAACATGAAAGCACATATAAAAAATCTTACCATCTGCATCCTCATAGTTGTCATTATTAGTTCAAAGTTAGTACAGTGCTCAGGATGGAGACTTCAAGCAAAGATAACCATAGAGCACCCTATACTAATACAGCCAAGGACAAACAGGAGTCTTTCCATTGAGTTAACAATGATGTTTATTTGGGCCGTGCAGAAGAATCCTGCCAAGCTTATGTTGAAAGAAAATGGTAGATCCAGTCTTTCATACATTGGGAAATGACTTTTTGTCCAAAGCCATGGGCTCATGGACTAATACAGCTGAAGTACAGACTGCTGGTTTCAAGTCTTAAATCTACCTGTTAGTGTCCCATCAAGGGTACAGAAAGATAATAAAACACTTGAGATACCTAGGTACCCATGGAGAGTCCTCAGGCATGAAGTTCTTGTCTGGGGAAGTTGGAGTAAGAGGGTCAAGAAACCTGCAATGGAAACAGTGAGTTGGTAGATCAGGACAGCAGCTTCCTGGAGCCATATAACTGGTGCTTAGCATGCACTGAGATTGGCCTCTAAAATACTTGGTCATTCAAGATTCTCCAGCTAAAATCCCCAGTTTTCAGTGCAAGTTAATACAAATGCAAGACTGGTTTGGAGAAAATACTTACAGACCTCTTGCCTAAAATGCATAAATATTGTGGAGGAGGGGAGAGATTATATAACTGAACACCAACATACTTAAATGTGAAAAGTAAATAAAATTTAAAAACATTCTTAAATGTGCACCAAAGACAGGTAGGTGAGTGGGCACACTTGTAATCCCAGCATTCCGGGAAGCTGAGACAGATTGCAAAGTTCAAGAAACTGTGATTTAGCAAGATCTGTCTTGAAATTTAAAAGAAAGGAGGGGGGCTAGGAATGTGGCTCACTGCAAAGGCTCAGTCCCCAGTACCACAAAAGATAAAAGCAATAATAAAAAAGGTGAATGTGTGGTTATTGGTGATTGGCATAGGCTTTCATAAAGTGATATAATATCCCCCTGCTTGACTATTGCTAGGCTAGTTGTTGACAGTATTTGGTGCCTGCCCCTGCTTCTTTTTTTTTACTTTATTATTTGCTTTCCAAGCCTGAGCCAGTACCTTCTAACATTTAGTTTCTCCATGACCCCAACTTCAATGTGAAGGCTAAGTTCTTTTCTTCCTAAGAGAGACCTGTGAATGTGGTAGAAACGGCACTGAACTAGCAAGATAGGACAGTGAGTGCAATAAAGTACAGTAGCTGCATGAGCCTTGGGCAAGTCACCCATGTTTCTGGGAATAGAAATCGGTCTTTCAGCTCCAGAATCTGATCCCACTCTGGCTCCTGGTGGTCAGAGGGCTGTATAGATCTGACTGATTCATTGTCATTCTTGAGATAGCTCTGTAGTGCCCACTGCAACCTGCTGAACCAAGAGCTTTGGCAGGTATACAACTGCTCAGAGCCTCAAACTTCTCTATAAAATAGGGAAAGAGGGCCAGGGATTTAGCTCTGGCATAAGCGCCTGCCTGGCAAGTGCAAGGTCATGAGTTCAATTCCTGGTACCCAAAAAAATAGGGAAAGAGTACCTGTCTCAGCATGTCAGAGGATCAATTGAGCACACTTACAGTATAAGCTCTCTATAAAAGCAAAATAGCCGGGCACAATGTCCCAGCCACTGGGAGGCTGAAACAGGAAGACCGCTTGAGCCCAGAAGTTCAAGGCCACCCTGGAAACATGACAAGACCTTGTGTCCTGTGTGTGTGTGTGTGTTGCTCATTATAGATACCACGTGGAGGGATTTTTTTGGATGGGGTCAGCCAAGAACTAGAAACCAAGTTCTTCAGAGAAATGATGTACTGCGTATTACCCAGTATTAACCTGAAACCATAGGGAAGGAGTACATTATCCCCATTATAGAGGACCTGTCAGAGCTGAGTTTGGAGTCTTTGCCACCAGTACTGACTTGAGGTGCCAACTCTGAGAGCTAGGCGCTTAGAAGGCTAGCTGACAGAAAAGCCACGGATCCTTGCTTATGAGAGCAGGTCTGCAGGAACTGGGGTGAGGGGTGGCAGATTTTACAAAGCTAGTCTTAATATGGTAGTGCTGGAGATGACACAGACCTCAGGAGCTGGAACGGCAAAGACATGTTCCAGTGTTCAGAGCTGAAATCTCTGACCTGGCCTTGGGCCAGCCCTAAGAACCAGAAAATGGACAGGCAATGGAAAAGCTGCCAGCATGCTAAAAGAGCTCTGATCAGAGCTTTTCATGTGGGGGGCGGCAGAGAGGTGCAGCAAAATACTCTTAATATATGGTTCAAGAAGTTAAACCATAGAAAACCAACAGGGAGGAAGTCTGAGGCGGCCAAAAGGGAAAAGGATCAGAACTCAGTGCGGCCCCTAAGCTCTCAGAACAGCACAGGAGGTTCAGGAGCACACAGCCCTTGAAGAGGGCAAGTAGAGAACCGTGAGCAGGAAGGACTCCACGTTGCTGGTGGAAAAGAAGCAATGGGATTACACTTAAGGGAAAAACTTTTCAAATAAAACACATCTGCCACAAGAGAAGCCAGAGCACAGCAGAGGAGACTGGGAGGCCACAGAAGAGTCAATGCTTAAGCATTTCTAAGCAGACTGAAGGAGGGAGAGGGTGGGTAGCTACAGAGTGTGGTTCTGCTTCTTCATTTTGGGGATGGAGAAACAGGGCTTTCAGTGGTGGGCCTGTCCCCTGAGAGTGCTGCTCTCCTCACATCTTGCTGCTTCCTCAATATGGTTCTTGATAGGAAAGGTGCTTATCAGACCTTCCCACCTGTACCGATTCCAGCTGGGGCTTTGATTACAATATGCAGCAGTAGTAAGGGATTGAAAGTGGCCTGTAAAGAGAGATTCAGTTGGGTAGAGGCTTTGGCAAAAGAGAGTCAGAACTGAGCTAGAGGTTGGACCACCCTTGCCCCAGAAAATCAACACTGTGGTCTTATACTCAGCTGCACCTCTTATCAGCTCTTACCACTCCTGGGTTGCTGAATGTTGTCCTCCTGTTTCAGCATCTGGGAAATAAAAATCCCTTGGATGGCTTTCAGAGAAGAGCAATAAACACACTGGGCACTGGAAAAAAAGATAAAATGACCAGAGGATGGGGAGTTAGCTCTTAGATACTCAGATGCTTAATAATGAGAGGTCTTTCAAGTAGTAAGAGAGGGCCAGGAAAGGAAAGGATGAGTTTTAAATGGAATCTACCCAGATGCGAGTCCAGGAAGACTGGTGCAGGTCACTGTTCTTTTCCTCACTTCTGAATTCCAGGAATATCTTTTCCTCAAACTAGCTGTGATAAGCTCATAATCCTTTGCCTTCACTGTACTCTTAAACATCCCTGCTCAGAGGGCCCCCTGGCACTTTGTTTCTGAAGCAACTGTCTGGTTTAGGTCCCAGGAGCAGAAGTTGCCAAGGTTAGCTTTAGCAGAGAGATGGTCAGCACCAGTAGGTGGACAGCTGGCCTAGCTTTGCCTCATTCTGCATCTAGCCGTGGATGGGGGTGAGAGTTGGCACAAAGGCCAGTATCCAAATCCTGCCCCTTGCTTATCCTGTGGAGAGACCCACGGAGATGTCCAGCCATGGGCCCTGCTGAGTGTATGCCACGGAAGGCTGGCTCAGTCTAGAACCAGCAACTACACTCAGTCTGCTGACTCTCCCTCTTCCCCACCCCCATATTGACCACCTTTTCTAAGGGGTCACTGCCTAAGACCAGAAGACAAGTTATCCTTGAAGGGTGAGGACTTGGACCCACTGCCTATGCAATGCTACACTTATTCCTTTCATCCTTCAGGTTAGTAGATGTGAAATGAAGAATTCTGGGAAAAGGTGAGTTCTTAACAACCACTCAGAAAGAAAGAAGTAGTAAGCAAGAAGAGAGGGAAAGCAGGAAGGGAAGAAGTAAGGAAAGAAAAGGGCTAGCCAGTTGATCTGATATTGGTACATTGGATGATGGGAGAAGGGGAGCTGGCTGGAGGGGTGGGACCCCTGAAAAGGCAGAGGAGCAAGATGGACATGCCTCTGGGGTCTCATTCAAATAAGAAGTCAACTTATGGGATACACTAGAATTCTAGGACAGCAGGCATAAGAACTCAAGCTGTGTCTTCATTTAAGATAATCAGCTCATCTGTGTCAAGTGAGATGATGTAGACTTTTTGGTTCTAGTTGGAAGTGGCCCTTCTTCCCTTTCAGCACTTAAGAGAACGTGCATGGAAATGCAGCTCGGTGTTATGAACCTCGGGATTCCCTTTCTGTCCTGAATACTTCTGAGTACAGACAGCCACAGAAGCAGCTGGTGAGGGGTGCAAGGGGCAGCAGCTCCTGGTGTCTGCTGAGACCCTCCAGAGAGGGACACTGATGGGTCACTCTCAGCCGTGGGCCTCGGAACAGGCTGTGGCTTGCACTTTAAGTCTACTGTAAGAAATCCAAACTCAGAGAACCAAAATGAGGACGAAGTGTCTCACATTACCGACCAGTAGATTCTTCACAGGAGGCTTCTGATGAAGCCCATCTGTTGTGTAAGAGGCACCCTGGGTATAGGGATGTAGAGTAGCTCTGGGTGAGTCTTTTAAAAAGAAACTACTGGGCTGGGAATTTAGCTCAGCAGCATAAGCGCCTGCCTTGCAAGTGCGTGGTTGTGAGTTCGATCCCTGGTACTGATTTAAAAAAAAAAAAAAGAAAGAAACTACTCCTCTGGGACCCCAGTGTTGTGAGAACCCCAAACTTGATGAGATGGCTAACTGTTCCAAAATACAGAAACCCTTCCCTGGAAGAAATGTCTCAGGTTCTTCTACCAAGGAGGATTTTAATCTCTCAGGGAAGCCACCAGCGTCAGAGGTGAAAATTTGTAGCAAATCACTTGAATTCCCCCTTTCCTTCTCTTCCTTGGAGCCGGGGAGGGTTTCACGAACCAGTTCCTTCCTAGCACTTCCAGTTACAAAACACAAAAGCAGTCACTATAGGTCAAAGATCTTTGCGCCCTCTAAACAAATTAAAGTTCTTGGGACAATAGTTTTCCTTCAAAATTTTGATCCATGAGAGAGAAAGAAAACCTCACTAAGACCAGAGCAATTGAAAGGAATCACTGTTCCAGACTCTTGGCAAAGCAATGTGAGACGTGAAATACAGAGATGGAAGGCAGATGCATCTCAGGGCTGAGCCCCTGAGTTTTGAAGACCTGCATGGTGAATGTTTTAGCTCTTGTCTGTGTGTGGTGAAAATGGACAAAAACAACTATTTTGCCTCTTCCTGGTGTCCCCAGTCTTGTTGCCCACTGCCAGGGGAAAGACTTCGCATCCCTACATCACTCAAAGGAGGTGTGCATGTATTCTATGAGCTTCACCCCTCTTTAGTCCCAGTGGGGTCCTGAAGCGGATAAGCACAGGGCTGTCCACTGAAGGTTTGGATGGTGCCTGGTGGCTGAGGGAAGCAAGTATTCACCCTTGAGGAAGTGGGTGTGCAGCTTACCCCTGGCAGCTGTTGGAAGAGATGATCAGACATACTCATGATGACATGGATGGATCTTAAAAACACAGTGCTGAGTAAAGGGAGTAACACAGAATAAGAACTAAAGCAGAGGCCAGGGCCAGGGATATGGCTCAGTGACACAGTGCCTGCCTGGCAAGCATGAGGTCATGAGTTCAATTCCTGGGATTAAAAAAAAAATACTAAAGCAGTATGTACAGTACCATGTACATAAATGGAAAATACTGTGTGCAAGAGAGAAATACTCTTTGTTTCATAAACACATAAAAGATCTACATTACCCCATATATAGTAGAGCTGTTACCTATGTGAGGACAGGGAAGAAGACCTAAGTCAAGAGAAGACCACACCAGGGTGGGCGTGGGCGTGGTGGTACGGGCCTGTAATCCCAGAACTCCACAGGCTGAGCTAGGAGGAGCCTTGCAATTTCAAGACTTTGGGCTACAAAGTGAGTTTAAGGTCAGACCGAACTGCATAGCAAGACCGTGTATCAAAAAGACCAGAAAAGAGAGAAGACCACACCAAAAAAACTTGTATATGCATATTCATAGTAGAACTATTCATAACACCCAGAAAGTGGACAACACAAATATCTATCATCTGATAAATGAATAAATAAAATATGGCATCCATCAATGGGATGTCAGCCACAAGAAGAAATAAAGTACTGATTTGTGCTATAACATAGATAAAATTAGAAAACATGTAGGTGAAAGAAACCAGTCACAAAAGACTACACTGTATGTTGTGTGACTCCATTTCTATGAAATGTCCAGCATAGGCAAATCTATAGAAACAGAAAGTAGATTAGGTTTGCCTAAGAGGGGAAAGATTTACAGGAAGGGGAACTCAAGTGACTGCTAATGGCTAGGGGTTTGTTTGGAGCAATGATAATGTTCTAAAGTTAAATTGAGCAGTGGTTGTACAAATCAGTGAATATACTAAAATCATCAAATTGTGTATTTGGTGGGTTAACTTTGTAGTGTACAAATTGCATCTCAATAAAGATGTTTAAAAAGAAAAACTGAAAAGAAGGGCAGAATGCTCACATGGGTTGCCCTTGGGTGCTTCCTCTTTATGCTTCTGGTTTCATACAGGAACTGGGTGAGGTTCACCCACCTTGACCCTGGCCACAGGCCTTTGCCCTCAAGTGGCCACTTACCCCTTAGGCTTGGATGCCCAGCACTGGCTAAGAGATCCCTGGAGCTGACTTCAAACTGGCTCCAGGAGGGCTGGCTGGCTACTTCTGCTGCAGGCAGCCGGCAACATCCTCCACTGCCTAAAGATGCTCACTAACAGCCTGCGACGCTTTCCTCACAGTGGAAGTCGGAACGGAAATTCAAGACCTCTGGGGTTCCGTTACCTAACCAGAAGCTTATTATCAGCAGTGTGACTCGAAAAAGACATATAAAGGCCTGGCAGTGTGACTTAACGGTGCAATATTTGCGTGGCACACTTGAGCCCTGGTTCAGTCTCTGGTATCAAAAAAAGAGACATGTTTCCTTCCTAACTTTGCTAGGATTACCTATGAGACTTTAAAGTGCTATGTAATCCCTCTAATCCTGTTTTTCTCTAGGAAGTGGGGAAAAATTTAACTAGAGCAGTGTTAATAAATGAAGATTATATATATATATATATATATATATATATATATATATATATATATATATATATTCCTGCCACTGTATCTAACATATAGACAGTAACTGGTAGATATGTGCTGAATCCCAAGAACCTTGCTGGGGATTTAGCTCAGTGACATAAGTGCCTGCCTTGCAAGTGCGAGGTTGTGAGTTTGATTCCCAGTACCAAAAAAAAAAAAAAAAGAAGACGAAGAAGAACCTAACCTACTTATCTAAACAGAAAACCAAAAGTACCAATACAATCATGAGCTTGAAGAAATCAGCAGATGGGTCCAGACCATGGGATATAAAGTCATAATTTTGACTGAAATACTATTATGTTCCAGACAGTGTTGGTGGGTGCTGGGAAACAAAGACGAATAAAATGGTCATGTGCTGCCTCTTATGTGATGCCCCTCTAGCACTCTGTGTAAGCCTTGCCCACACCCCTCAGTCAGATGGCCTTTGTTGACTATCTTCTTTGCTTTCCAACTTTCCTCATCCATCTTTTTCCTTGTCCAGAAAATAAAAATGGCCTGTGAGTCTACTCGCTGGGGCTCCTGTGGCTGTGATAGAAGCCCACAGGAGGCTGCAGCAGCCAGCAAGCAAACACAATAGCTCACTAACGGTGTTGAGCTGTTGAAACTTGTTCTCCTTCGCCACATCATTTTCTGTTCATGGGTTCCCACTGTATGGCCTAAGGAAATCACCATCCCGCTTAGCTCACTGACACAGCTGGGAAATGAGAGGACTCTCCAAAGAGTTTCGCAGTCTGTTACACACACACTGTGAAAACAGAGTAGGTACGTCCCGTGGCGGCTTATCCTGCAGTCGCTGGGCAGACAAGCCAGAAGTCATTTCCATCCAGAAATCCAGGCACTTTGATGCCTGAAAGAAATCTTGGCCCCCAAGGCTTTGTGTGGTGAAAGTGACACCAGATGCAGCCCAAACTGCATAAAATGATGGTGACCCACTGGCCACCAACAGAAGTGAAAAGTTCCATGACATAGTGGCATTAAGATTAATCAGGATTGTATCTCTTTCTGTATGGGTTTCCTGGTTCTGTTGCCCATGTGTATCCACTTTGTTTCACGCTGCTTTCCTCTCTTACATTGCTCAGATAGCCATCATGGTCACCGAGGGCAGCACACCACCTTGTTCCCAACTGGGGACAAGGCAGAAAAAGCTTCCTGCAATCCCTTGAGGACAGTGTGATGGGTGGCTCTGCCTGAACCACTGCAACCAGGACAGAGCCTGCAACTCCCAAGGCTGTTAGGACACAATGCCTGGTACTGGGCTAGTGACCCAGCTTCAGTTAATCATAACCCACCTGGAAGATGAAGGGCCACCTCACAATGGGCAAGAGCTGATGAACACAAAGGACAGGAACTTGGTGCCTGCCACAGAGTCATAAATCTCACCTGCAAATTGAAGACCAGCCATCAACAGTCTTGGCTAAGTGCAGCCAGCTGCTTTTGAGTCAATATGACATGGACACCTTGACAAGTAGCCAGCATCCCATCACTGGGGAGACTGAAGCCAGGGTGATGGAGTCACAGCCATAAAAGGAATGCCTATGTCATCCAAGGGGCGTAGAACTGGTGCTTGACACCACTGGGGATGAGCCACTAAGCTGAGCTCAGGCCCCACAACATGGCAGGGAATGGGCTGGTCCCATCCACTTTCCTGGATTTCTCATTTCCCGAGAGATGCTCTGGCTTCCCTCTGCTCTCTCCTACTCCCTGCCTGGCTCCCGGGCTGAGATGCATAAGCCACAAGCCAGGGTTGATAATCATGTTAGTTCAGTTTCCTCCCTGGCCCTGCCCTCCTCATAATCTGATTTCCAAGGGAGGAGGTAAGGCAGGGTCCAGGCACAGGAAGAAATCTATTCCTATTGTCTGTTGGGCCTGCTAATTCGATAGAACTGCTTGTTGATCTTCCACAGGCCCCCATTAGGAACAGATCTCATCTGGTTCCCACAGCCCTGATCTTGGAGAACTCTCCAGGTCTCAACCTAAAAGGAAATTTAGTTTCCAGTTCAATTTCTGCATAAGCGAGTTAAGTCTCCATTGCAACAGCAGCAACCAGTGATTGAGTCGGTACTACGCACAGACATGGTGCTAGGTACTTCAACATGTGATGACTCACTATGTATGCTGTCACCAGGGAGAAGCCACAGCTGCTCCCAGCAGGTAGGCTGGGATTGTTACCCTAAGTTAATGGACCTCTTAGCACTTTCTCCCTGTTCCTGAATGAGTGTGCAGGAGGACTTTTGGCAACAGGACTTTGGACAGGAGGACTTTGGCTGGCCAGCTCTTACGTGATCCTCAAATCCTCATGTTCCTAGGATCCTATTCTGCCCAAATGTGAAGCAGCATCTGGCTCAAGTGTCCTCCACTCCCCAAGGACACCCAGTGTCAACAGTTACTCTAGATCCTCATTGAAATGCTCCTTCACCAACCCACCCCATGGACATAACAGCTGCCCATAGCTACAACCAAGCCAAAAGCTTAGCCTACCAGGCATCCTGGAAGGTGCAGAGCAGAGTAGAAAGGAAAACTCAGGGTCCTGGAGAAAAGCAGCTGTCTGCCCTATTAGTTATATGACCTCAGGCAAGTTACTCAAACTCTGAGCTCTGGCTTCCTTATCTAGAAAATGGTGTAGTATACTTCAGGGCAGGTAGGACGTGCAGCTGAGGCTCATCTCACTGCTGGAGATGAGAATCCTGAATCACCCCTGCCGGTATTTTCCCAGAGCGCCAACCACCTCCAAGCGGGTTATCACCCACCCCTCTTGATGTCCCTTGCAGGAATTCCAGGTGCTCACAGTGCTGGGGAAAGGACTTGCCCACTAGCTCATCAGGTGCAAACTGGAGCCACTTATTTCCTCCTTGAGGGTCCCTGTCACCAAGGAGCTCATGTTCCCAATGTGCAAACAGACAACAAGTAAATGAATATATGAAAGACCATATAGTGACACACACTTTGTCCCATAGCTGTGAGGGAAGCTACTGGACAGCTAGCTAAGGATCTGCAGTTCCTACCATCCAGGAGATGTGAAGAGTGATTTCCAGGTAACACCCAGCCAGACAGTAGCCCAGCTTTCCCAGGCAGCCAGCCTGCTTGTTGGGGGTTAGCGGGGGTGCAGCAGTCACATTGCCCCCAACCCCAGAGAAACCCTTCTCTCAAGCTGCATCCAAGGGGTAGGCCTGGGCTTGGCCCCTGCCCCCGCTGTTCCCACTCTGAATACAAGCCTAGCCAGCCGCAGGCACTGGTCCCAAAAAGACACCAGCTCACCCTCTTCAAGAGCTCCAGGATCAGCTCCCTGACTACTGCCCTGCCTCGTCTAAAGCTGTCCATATATTGTGCCCCTGGAACCTTCCCTGCCTGTGGGACTCAGTTGGTTCCCCCACCTGGAGCCCAGCCCATTTTCCCCATTGTGACAGCCCTCTTCCTCTCCCCCTTTGCTCTGCCCCTCCTTCTCCCTCCATCAGCCTCCGTGGTCTATGGAGCATATTCTACCGCATGACGTTTCACAGTCACTCACTTATTTCTGTCCATCTGCATCATGAATATTCTGAGCACCCTGAGGATAGAGTCTGTGTGTTCTTCACCTCTCACATCCCAGGCACATTGCGAATATGCAGTACAGGCAGCCTAGACCGATGAATGAAAATATTCCTTTTCATTATCTTCTATTAAATTTTTTATTTTAGTTGATTTCAATCTGAGGGTCAAGTATGAGATTAACTTCTTTACACATTTGACCCTCTGTATCTGTGGGTTCTATATTCTTGGACTGAAGCAATCAAAGATTGAAATATTTGAAAAAACACTGCATCTATACTGAACACATGCAAATGTCATTCTTAACATTGTTCCCTAAAAATACAGTATAGCGACTATGTACATAGCATTTATGTTGTGAGTAATTCAGAGATGATTTAAAGTCCACAGAAGATGTCCCTAAGCTGAATGCAAATACTACATTTACATAAAGAACTTAATCATCTGCAGGTTTGGGGATCTGGAGGATCCTAGAATGAATCTACTGAGAATACCAAGGGATGACTGTAATTTGAATTTCTGGAATCATTTTAATGTCATTTAAAAAAAATTTTAATGTGATTTTATTATATTATATCAGAAACATGAACCATTAAGCTCCACTTTTAAATTTTGTTTCGATTTGTTTTGTTTTGCTGAGACAAGGTCTTTCTATATAGTCCAGGCTGGCCTTGAACTCATTGTGCAGCCCATACTAGTTTTGAATTTACGTTAATCCTCCTGCCTCTGCCTCCCAAGTACTGGGATTAAAAGTGTATGCCACCATACCCAGCTTTACTTCTGTACATATTTGAATTTTTCCAGAATCAAATGCCTTAAAATGATCAAACATGCTTAGGTCTAGAGAAAAATTTTATAAAAATTTGTAAGTAGAAAGCCAAGCAGGTGGATTGCTGTGAGTTTGAGACTGGCCTGGGCTACACAGTGAATTCAAGATCAGTTTAAACTACATAATGAGGCCCTGTCTCAACAAAACAAAACCTAAAAATGCTTAAAGCAGAGACATTACTTGAAATCCCATATCCCTATCACCCAGCTTTCATGTTTCACCTCGTGGTTAGTAT
Organism: Hydrochoerus hydrochaeris; assembly: GCA_004027455.1. Classification (NCBI taxonomy): domain Eukaryota; kingdom Metazoa; phylum Chordata; class Mammalia; order Rodentia; family Hydrochaeridae; genus Hydrochoerus; species Hydrochoerus hydrochaeris. Next base: position 59,260 of record PVLA01004049.1, on the reverse strand, counting down.
TGTCTCTATAATATCACTTCTATTTTTTTTTAAACAAATAGCATTGACTTTTGTTTTGGGGGGGTTCATTTTTTTCCCCATTCCCCTACTCTTCCTTCGACCCCAGGCTACATAATCAAGTTAAAGCCTGAACTACATAGCAAGACCCTGTCTCAAAAACAAAACAAAACAAAACAAAAACACTAAAAAAAAAGATTAAATATGTGTGTGTTTGGGTTGTTTAATTGTATTATTTAAATCTGTTATGTGTCTTTCTCCTTCATGACTAGTACTGACTAATTATGAAAGAGGAATACTGAAACATCTCACTTTAATTTTTGTAAATTCCACTTGCATTTTAGTAGTTTTTGCCATCTGTAATTAGCCTGTATTTGTTTGGTGCCCAGGTTTATGTCTGCTTGCAGGCTAATATTTATTTAGCACTTAGTTTAAAAATAGTCGGGCCGGCAATTTAGCTCAGTGGCATAAGTGCCTACCTGGCAAGCGTGAGGTCATGAGTTCAATCCCCGGTACCAAAACAAAATAGTCCGGAGAGTCAGGCTGTGGATTTAGCTCAGCGGCATAAGTGCCTGCCTTGCAAGCATGCGGTCGTGAGTTCGATCCCTGGTACCAATTAAAAAAAAAAAAAAAAAAAGTAGTCCAGAGATACTATTATTATTCTCCTAATATTTTGTTATGAAATTTTATTTTACCATTTTTCCATTTAAAAAAGGCTAAATAGAGGGGAGAGAACTATTCCATTCTCAGAGCTGCTGCTGAAATTCCCCTTCCCATTTACATCAAGATGAAAACAATATAAGGTGAATGGAATGGTCTTGGGAAATAATCAGCCCTTGAAAACAAGGGCAGGAGATAGAGATGCCTGCCTTCACTGGAGAGAATTAAATGCTTTAACTCTCTGGGTCCTACCACGGAGGACCACTAAACTGGGTTGGAAGAAGCTATTATCCCCTGGGAAGTTTCCTGCAGCTTTCAGGACCCACACCGCTCTCTGCACACATGTGGTTCTCAGGGACATTGCAGGATGGGCTAGGCCTCTAGGTCCACTACCTCAGGGAGCCTCTTCATGCTTAAATCCTTAACCTCAGTGGTGTTAGGTAACTCCTGCAGGGTTAAGGGATTAAGGGAGATGCTTTTTGGAATTTCCTTTCTTCTCTTTAGATTTGGAAGAATTTTTTTTTAAATTGTGGTACAGTCAGGCACAGTGGCACACATCTGTAATGGAAGCTACTTAGGAGGCTGAGCAGGAGGATTGCAAATTCAAAGCCAGTGTAAGCTACATAGTGAAACCTTGTCTCAAAATTAAGTTTTAAAGGGACTGGGGATGTAACTCAGTGGTAAAATGCTCCTGAGATGGATTCCCTATACTGAAAATGGAAACAAAAACAAAATTAAAGAATGATCTGTGTACAACAAAGCACACAAATCTTCAGTGACGTATTCCTGTGACGATTCCAATGATTTCACATCTTCATACACCTGTGTAAACGGAGCCAAATCAAGACAGGGAGTATTCTTGCACCCAGGTGAGATTGGTCCTTTCTGTCCTAGCCTCAACCCACAGGCTGCCAGGAACTTCTGCTTTCTTCTATTCAGACTTACTTAGCCTGTTCCCTAACTTTATTTATTTTTTTATTTAATTTAAAAATTATTTATTTATTTATGTATTTATTGTCTTTCTGACACTATGCAGTTCAGGCTGGCCTCAAACTCACAGTGATCCGGGGGCTGGGGATTTAGCTCAGCGGCATAAGCACCTGCCTTGCAAGCACGCGGTTGTGAGCTCTATCCCCCGTATCAAAAAAAACAAAAAACAAAAAACCTCATAGTGGTCCTCCTGCCTCCACCCCCTGAGTGCTGAGATTATAGGCATGTGCCACCATGCCTGGCCTGTTCCCTAACTTTATAGCATGTATGTAGAGCCTCCTGGGGGGCGGTCATCTGACTTACCTGCACCTCCACACTGGGTAACCCCAGGGGGACAAGCAGTGCAGACCTCTGGCTTGATGTGGACACTGCCCAGTGAGGCCTGGACTCTTGGTCAGGACACTGGCAGGTGCCACGCCTTCCTCCTTCCCTGAGGACCAGTGCTCAGGCTCAGGGGGAGAATGAGTGACCAGCAGGACAGCCCTCACCTCCGCCAGGAAGGCCAAGGTCTGTGGAATGGAAGGCCGGGACGCTGGGTTTCAGTCCTCCTCCACTGGCCACAAAACATTTCTCCACCCTCTCCTTTCCTTCATCTATAAAATGGCTTTGTAACAATGCCTTCTTCATGAAATAGTGCTTACAAAAGAGCTTTATAAACCATTGAATGCCACAAAAGAGCAAGGAGTCATCATTGCCACAGCTATCATAGATCTCCACATGCTATAAAGGGCATGAGCCCATAGGCATGACCAACCCAGGAAGTTACAACGTTCTTTCTGGCTACAGATCCTGTGGCATCCTGCTCCCTTTTCAAGGGAGGAGGCTGGAGTCTGATGGGAGTCCTGGAAGGTTTTGATCTAGTCTCTTACTAGCTTAATTACAAATATGATTTATTTGGGATTTATCCTATGTCTCATAAAGTGCTAAGAATTGTCTGTGCAGCTCTCATTTACTTAGCAAAACTTTGCATCATTACTGCTATGGGTCCACTTCTGGACTCTCCTTTATGTGAGCACCATACTGCTTTGTTTATGTAGCTTTGTAAGAGGTCTTGAGATCAGATCATTATACAGATGAGGAAACTGAAGCTCCAGGAGTTTTAGGTAACATGCCCAAAGCTGAATAAGGAGTAACAGAGGTAGAATTGGAACCAAGGCTAAAGATTGTAGAATGTATACTCTTAACCTGCCCTGGGGCCCCTGAGCCTTTGAGACCCTTTGATTTCTCATCGTGAGAGAGAGGTACTATATGAGAAGGGCTTGATATGTACTTTGGTACATGCTCCATAAATGGTAGTTTCCTTCCCTATTATGTGTGCAGTGAGTAAATTTATAGGGATACATATTTACCCTACCACTCAAGTAGTTGTGTCATTTTACAAATCTGCAGCTTCACAACCTTGTCAACACTTGTTAATGTTAGCCATTCTAGTGGGTGGGTTGCGGTGTCTCCTTGTGTTTATAATTTCCATTTCCCTGGTGGCTAATAATACTGAGTATCTTTTTATATGCTTATTTGGTATGGATCTTCTCAGTGATATGTCTTCTCAAACCTTTATCTATTTAAAAAAGTCAAGTTGTTTGCCTTATTATTTTTAAAATGTAAAAGTACTTTATGTTGGGCTGTGAATATAGCTCAGCAGCACAATGCCTGCCTGGCAAGTTCAAGGTCATGAATTTGATTCCTAGTATAAAAAAAAAAGTACTTTATGTTTGCTGGGTATAAATTCTTTTTACAGATGTATGCATTACAAATATTTTCTTCCACTCTGCAGCTTACCTTTTCATTTTCTTTCTTTTCTTTTCTTCTCTCTCTCTTTTTTTTGAAACAGGTTATATAGTTCAGGCTAGCCTTGAACTTGCTATGCATCCTAGCCTGGTCTCCAACTAGCAGAAATCCTCATGCCTCAGCCTCCTGAGTGCTGGAATTACAGACATGTGCCTTACCTTTTCATTTTCTTAAGTTTGTTTAAAAAAATAAAGTATTTGGGCTGGGGATTTAGTTCAGTGGCATAAGTGCCTGCCTTGCAAGTGTGAGGTAGTGAGTCAATCCCTGGTATAAAAAAAAAAAAAAAAAGATCTGGGTCCTAAAAAATAAAGTATTTATGTTTGGGGGGTTATTTTTTGAGGGGGGTAACCAGAGAGCAAACTCATGACCTCACACTTGCAGTCAGGCGCTCATGCCACTGAGCTAAACCCTTGGCCCCAGGATTTATGTTTTGATGAAGTGTACTTTGTCAGTTTTTCCCATTTGTAATCTGTATTTTTGTATCCGAAGGTATTTGTTAAACACAGATCACAAACCATTTTCTCTTATGTTTTATTCCAGAAGCTTTAAAATTTAAAAATTTTACCTTTAAGACTATAATACATTTTGATATATAAAAGATGCAAGGTAAACTTTGAAGTTTCTTTTTTTCCCTTCCATGTGCTACTAAGTTGTGCCAGCAGCATGTCTGGAAAGCAGTTTCTGCATTAAATGATCTTGGTTTTTGTTAAAAAGTCAACTGATGATATTTGTATGGATCCACTTCTGGACTCTCCTTTATGTGAGCACCATACTGCTTTGTTTATGTAGCTTTGTAAGAGGTCTTGAGATCAGATTGTATAAGTTCTCCAACTTTGTTATTCTTTTACAAAATTACTTCATTTATTCTAGGTTGCTTCCAGTTCCACATATATTTTAATTCAGATTATCAACTTCTACAAAAAAAAAATTTAAGCCAATTGGCATTTTTGTTAGGATTTTCTTTTACAAATAACTTTATTTAGGGTGAATTGACATATTGCATTAACCATATTGCATCTTTCAATTCATGAGTGTGGTATATTTTTTCAGTTAATTTTTTGGAGGGTGAGGTACTGGGAATCGAACTCAGGACCTCACACTTGCCAGGCAGACACTGCACCACTGAACTATTTACCCAGTCCCTCTCACTTAATTCTTAAAATTCTCATAGCAATGTGTAGTTTGTCTGTACAAAGTTCCTCTCATATATTTTAAGTTTATCTCTAAGAAATAAAGCTTCTTGGTGTTATTATAAATAGTATGTTTATATTTCTACCAAGTTATTTACTGTTGGCATATAGAAAAGTAGTTGATGGACTTCCCTAGCAAGTGCGCTGCAAAAAAACCGTAAGCAATACTAAAGGCCCAGACACCTCCACCACCCACCTGTCTGAAGGGGGCCGAAAACATGACAAAACAGAGAAAGAGCAAAAGGTCCCCAACTGTGGAACCAGGGAAAGTGAGTCCAACAGAGGAAAATGCAGAGGAGGTTGAGAGCAGCAAACCTGTAATGTCAAAGCAGAGACAGCCTCATTGGAAATAAAGAAATACATCCATGACCTCATCGTCGAATTTAAATCTGAAATTCTAACTCAGGTGAAGCAAGATATAAGAAGATTAATAAAAGAAGTCCTGGGTAATCCTCAAGTAGACACAAATGAAAGAATAGAGGAACCCAGAGAATGGAGATAAGCCTTTGATGAAGAATATAAACAAAATCTAGAATATATGAAACAGATCCAAAGAGAATATCAGGAAATTAAAAACTCCATTGAAACCTGGCAAAACCTTTTAACAGAAACTAAAGACAACCTTTCAAAACTTGAAGATAGATTTGCAAAGTATGATCATGAAAGGAAGGATCTCTTAAAAATAACAAGGAACCAGGAAGCAACGATACAAAGGCTAGAAGATGACAAGAGGATTTATAACCTAAGAATAAAATATGCAAATGAAGATGCAGCAACAAATACAAATGAAATAAAAAGTCTATTCACAGAAATAATTAAGGAAAACTTCCCAAACATGGGTAATGGAAGTGAAGTTCAGATAAATGAGGCATATAGAACTCCAGCCAGCTATAACCCAAACAGATCTACACCCAGATATATAATAATCAGGATCCCAGAAATCCATCACAAGAACAGAATATTAAAAGTGGTCAGGGAAAAGAAAAAGATTACCTATAAAGGAAAACTCATCAAAATCACAGCAGACTTCTCAATGCAAACCATCAAATCAAGAAGAGCTTGGAGCGAAATATTCCAAACCCTGAAAGAAAATAACCTCCAACTCAGAATGATGTACCCTGCAAAACTGTCTCTCAAAATTAATGGAGAGACAAGATATTTCCACGACAAAGAGGAACTGGGGGAGTTTGTGACCACCAATCCAACCCTGCAAAGAATACTGAAGGACATTCTAGAGAGAGAGAAGAAAACCACTAGGGTTCCAGGAATATTGGCAGAAAGGCCTCAAAGAAAGGGACAGACAGTGGAATGAAGGAGAAAAGTAAACATATAACAACAGAAAAATAACATGCAGAGATAAGACAGAGAAGATTGGTTATATCACTGTTTTATCTTGACTGATTTTATTTGAATCTGGTATGCTTGAGAGTGTCAAGTCCGAGAGTAGGGGCAACTACTCTGAAGATGACAGGATTCAATAGGATACCCATTCTGGTTTGATTGTTAACTGCCTTTGAAGTCCTATAATGTCTCCAATGTATAGATTTTATTAATAGTGTAAAGCAATGCTAAGTTCATGTTAAATTTGACGATATAGACAATTTTATTGAAAATAACAAGAGACATCATAGTGACTACCGTAGATCACCTAGTGTTGTGTTTTTGTATGTTCTTTTCATTTCATGTTTCTCTAGGAATTTTTATTGCTGACTTGTTTTGATTTGTTTCTCCCTCTAATACGGAAAGGCTAGGTATATGTGTAGAGACTTATACATGTGTAGAACTTCTAAATAGTTTATGAGAACGGATTATAGTTATTGTAAAGAAAAAAAAGGAAAAGAGAGTATTCTAAAATATATAATTGCATATATGTTTGAGTGTGTGGAATTAATTACCATGTTGCTAAAGTTTTAGTTGGATGGATGAGCAAAACTGACTGCAGTTTTACTGTTTGGATGTCCACTTTGTGGACTTTACTTTTGTAACTTGAACAACTGCATCTAAGAGGAAGGTATGTAATTATCAACTAGTGATTTTTTTTTTCTTTTTTTTGTATCAGGGATTGAACTCATGACCTTGCACTTGCTAGGCAGGCGCTTAAGCCACTGAGCTAAATCCCCAGCCCCCAACTAGTGATTTTTTACTGGTTACTATTTTTGGTTTTTTGTTTTGTTTTGTTTTTGAGATTTTGTGTTGTTTCTACCCTCTTTCTGTTTCAAAATTTTTTCTTCAAATTAAAAAAATTTTTTTTTTTAAAAAAAAGCAAGAGGAGGAAAAGAAAGTGCTCTAAAAGAGACAACTGTATGTATACTTAAGTGTGTGGGACTGATAACCATGCTACTAAGTTTTTGTTGGATCGATGAACAGAACTGTTTGCAGCCTCACTGTTTGAATGTCCACTTTGTATGCTTTAATTTTGTAACTTGAACAACTATATCCAAGAAGACAATATGTAATGTATCAAATAGTGATTTCTTACTGTTTATTTTTTTTTAAATTCTGTATTGTTTCTACCCTTTTTTCTGTTTTCCTTCCCCCCTCTTTAAATAAAATTTTTAAAAAAAGTAGTTGATGTTTGTGTGTTGACTTTGAATTGTGATCTTGCTGAGCTCACCTGTTAGTGTTGCTTGCTTTTTATAGAACCCTTACAACTTCCAGATGAGGTGACCCTATTACTTTTGAGTAAAGACAGTTTCCTTTCCAAACTGTATGCCTCTTTATTTTTTTATTTCTATCTTTGCTGGTGGCACTGGGGGTTGAACCCAGGGTCTTTAAACTGAGTTGGGCTCTGTCTTGAAGTCCTCCCGCCGTGCCTCGGTGCGCGCCCAGCTGTGTCTTTCATGTCTATTACATCCACTCTGTACTGTCTAGGACATCCTGTAAAATGCTGAACAGAAGTGGTGGAGAAGGACATTTTTCCCTATTCCCAATTTGGAGGGGAGGTGTTAAGTTTATGTTATAGAAATCTCTTATTAAGTCAAGAAGTTTCCTTCTATGTCTAGTTTGCAGACTGGCTTTTGAATTTTGTCAAATAGTTTTATAACTGTAATGAGATGGTCATATAGTTTTTTTAAAAATTGCATTAGTAAGGTGAATTTGCACTGATTGATTTTCTAATGGTAAACAAACCTTATATTCCTGAGATAAACTTGATTTGGTCATGACTCATTTCCCTTTCTCTCTATTGCTATATTTGATTTGCTAAAATTTTGTTAAGTATCTATGTGTCTATGTTCATTAGGGATTAATTTCTTTTCTTGGAATCTTATAATCAAATATGTTGTCTGATTTGGGCATCTGTGTAATGCTGGCTTCAAAAATGGGAGAAGTGTCACTTTTTCTTTCATTTTCTGGAGGAGTTTGTGTGGAATTGCTCCTATTTCTCTCTTAAATTTAGGTAGAATTCACCACTGAAGCCATCTGGCCCTAGAGTTTTCTTTATGAGGAGATTTTCTTAAAAATCCAATTTACTTTAAACATTTTAAAATTGAGGTAAATTTCACACAACATAAAATCCACCATTTTAAAGCTTATAATTCAGAGGCCTTCTGCTATTATCACAGTGCTACCACTGTTATCTAATTCCAGAACATTCCCACCATTGGTTCCAGAAAGACACCTCATGCCCCCCAATTTCCCCTTCCCCCAAATTTGTAAGTCGCCAATCTATTTCCTGTCTATACAGATTAGCCTATCCCAGATATTTCTTATAATTAAAATAATACAATCTGTGGCCTTTTGTAACTGGTTTCATTCTCTTATCGTGATTTTTTTTGAGGTTTGGCCATGTGTGTAGTTTATCAGTACCTCGTTCCTTTTTTTGCTGACTAATATTCCATTGTGTGAAACTACTACATTTAATTGCTCATCAGTTGATGAAAACTTGGACAGTTTCCATCCTGGCTATTATAAATAGTGCTGCAGTACACCTCCATGTACAAGTTTCATGTGACTATATATTTTCAAGTCTTTTAGGTGTATGCCTAGAAGTGGAATTACTAGGTCATATAGTCATCCTGCTTAACTTCCCGAGGACTGCCAGCTTTTCCCCAAAGTAACTATACATTCATTCATTCATTCATTCATTCATTCATTCATTCATTCATTTATGTTTTGAGATATGGTCTCACTGTGTAGCCCAAAGGCCAGGAGTATAGCTCAGTGGCACACCACCTGCCTGGCAAATGCAAGGTCCTGAGTTCAATACCTAATACCAAACCAAACAAAACAAAGTCACCATGTAACCCAGGCTAGCTTCAAAATCATGGTAATCCTCCTGCCTTGGTCTCCCAAATGCTGGGATTACTTGTTTGCACCACCACACCTGGCTTGCTACACCATTTAAAACTTACCAGCAATACATAAGGCTTCTAATTTCTCTATATTTTACCCATCACTTAATTTTATTTCTTTCTTTTAAAAAATTAATACAGTCATTCTACTAGATGTGAAATGATATTTCAGTGTATTTTCTAGTTGCTTTTTCTAGTAGTTAATGACATTGAACATATTTTTAGTGTTTATTGGACAGTTTTTACATCATTTTTCTAGCAACATCTATTCAAATCCTTTGTTTTTGCTTTTTTGTAGTACTAGGAATTGAACTCAGGGCCTTGCACATGCTAGGCAAGTGCTCTTCCTCTGAGTTACACCCTAGCTCATTTATTTTGAGGCTAGGCCTCACTAGGTGACCCAGGCTGGCCTCAAACTTGAGTTCTTCCTGCCTCAGCCTCCCAAGTAGCTGGAATTACCATCGTGCCCAGCTTGTTTGCTCAATTGTAGCTGGGTCACTTGTCTTTTATTGTTGATTTGTAAGAGTGACTTACATATTTTGGATTCCAGCACTTTATCAGATTATGATTTGTAAATATTATATCCAATTACGTGAGTTGTCATTTCGCATTTTTATAATGTCCTTTGTCTTTGTTTTATTTTGTGTTGCTTCATTTTTAAAAACAGAATCTCGCTGTGTAGCCCAGGCTGACCTCAAACTTGCAATGATTCTCCTGCTTCAGCCTCTCAAATATTGGGATTACAGTCATGTGCTACCACATCCGATGATAATGTCCTTTGATGTGAGTAATCCATAATTTATTTATTTTTTTCTTTAGTTGCTTCCAGGGTCACAAAGATACACACAGTGGACCCTTGAGTTATGACCAGTCTCACATACAAGCAACTTGGGTTATGACTGTACTTTTAGGTTTAATTTACTATCAAAGTCTTGAGTTGCAATTCAAATGCTGGCCAGTTGTACAGTTGTAAACAAAGATTCATGGTGCCAGAAAAGTATATGTAAGTGTACATAAGCATCAGCCTGAGCCCGGATGTATTTGTTTGTGGATGTGATTGCAGTCAGTGCTATGATTACCATTACCAAAATGCCCCCCAAAAAGCTAGAAGAGAAGCTAAGAAAGGAATAGAAGGTAAAGAAAGGAAAAGAAGAAGGAAATGATGGAGAAATAAGAGAGTGTTGTTCGTGCAACCAATCTCACTAATATGTACAACATGTTAAAATCTTCCATCTCGATGATCTTACAGAGAAAATATTTGTATAAGGAAGCTAGTGTTGTTAAAGGTGTTACTCAAATTAGTAAGTCACAATCAACAGTGTTAGATGACATAGAATTATTAGTGTGAATAAATAAATGATAGGTTGCAGGTTATTGCCTGAGTCTATAACTCGTGAAAAAGCTAGGGCTATAAACGCATATTTTGTAAAGTATAATCCATCAATGAAGCTGGGTGTAGTGGCTCACTCCTGTAATCCCAGCACTCGGGAGGCTGAGGCAGGAGGATCGTTGTGAGTTCAAGACCAGCCTGGGCTACAAAGTGAGCTCAAGGCCAGCCTGAACTGCATAGCAAGACCCTGTCTCAAGAGAAAAAACAACAAAAAAAGATGGAATTCATCAATGAGTGATAATGGTGAAGCATTTTATGCCAGTAAGGGGTGGTTTCACAATTTTAAAGCAAGAATTAGGGTTCATAGCATAACTGGGCATGGTGAAGTAGCTAGTGATGATGAAAGGGCTGCTAAAACTTACATAGGCCACTTCAAAATGTTAACACAAAGAAATGGCTTTTGCTCTCAAGTTTTCCTGTATGCTGAAACTGGCCTTTTCTAGAAGAAAATGCCCTGAAGAATATATATTATCCAAGAAGAGAAGAAAATGCCAGGCCTATGAAGGACAGACTCACCTTACTGCTATGTGCCAGTGTAAGTGGTAACTTCAAGAAAAAGCTTTTTTTGGTTTATCACTCTGAGACCCCTAGAGTGTTCAGAAAACAAAGTCATGAAGAACAAGCTAGGGGTCTTACGGAGATCAAAAGCCTGGGTAACAAGAGGACTTTTTCTTGCATGATCAGGGAGGCTTTCTGTTCTACTATTAAGAAACTTGTCTGGAGGACACGCGTTTCCCACTCAAGGCTCTACTCATCATGGACAATGCTCCTGCTTACCTGTGACATTTGGAGGAAGAATTAGCTGAAGAATTCCCAAGGCTCTCAGTCGAGTTCCTCCCACTTAATACAACTCCTCTACTGCAGCCTATGGACCAGCAGGCTATAGCTAACTTTAATACCAAGGAACTGTTCCTGAAGAGCTTCCAGATGGTCTCAGATGCAGATTGAATCCTTAAAGAAATCTAGAAGGAACATTACAATATCCTTTCCCATGTGGGGTTAATTGAGACATCCTGGGTCAGTGTTTAAGGACACTGAGATCTGCCTGGAGGAAAGTGTGGCCTAAAATTATACAAGAGACTTAAAGGCTGTGCAGAGGAGCCTGAGGCTTTGAGTGACCCTGTGATTGATGACACTGTCACTATAGCATAGTCCATAGGCTTACAGGTAGACAATGGTGATGCTGAGGATCTGCTGGAGGAACACTCAGAGGAATCGTCTACGGAGGAACTTCAGCAACTTCTGGCTGAACAACAGAGAATGGCAGCTGAGGAACTTTCAGGAGAGGAGAAGGAGTATCAACTATCAGTGCAGCAAAGTTCTTCTTCTGAAATAAAGTAAATCCTGAAAAAATGGGCACAGCTACAAACATTTGTAGAGAAGACCCACCCAGGTTAAAAAAAAAAAAAGCCAAGGGCTGGGGATGTAGCTCAGTGGTGCGAGCACCTGCCTGGCAAGTGCCAGGTCCTGAGTTTGATTCCCGGTGCCTACATAAATAAATAGATAATAATAACAAAAATAAATAAATAAATAAATAAAAAGCCACCCTGGTATAGTGGCACATGCCTGTAATCCCAGCACTTGGGAGATGGAGACAGGAGGATTGCTGCAAGTTTGAGACCAGCCTGGTGACATAGTTCAAGGCCAGCCTGCACTGCATAGCAAGTCTCTGTCTCAAAAACAAAAACAAAGGAAAAAAAAAAAAAAGAACTGGTTTACCGTGGACTGAACTCACTGAAACTGTGAGCCAAAATAAACACCTCCTTTAAATTGTGAGGTTGAATATTTAGTTTCAGTGACAAGAAAGCTAACTAATACCAAAAACTGACACCAGGAGTAGGGCCACTGCTATTCCTGTACCTGACTATGTAGTTCAGAAACTTTTAGAATTGGTTTGCAGGAGAAGTTTGGAAAGGTATGGAGATGTTGGCTAGAGAAACCTTAAAATGTTGATATGTGATACTGTCAGAGCTCAGAAGACCACGATGCTGATAGAAATGTGGACAGGGCCAGGTATGCTGGAGCCCTCTTATAATCCTAGCACTCAGGAGACTGAGACAGGAGGATCACCATAAGTTTGAGGCTAGTTTGGGCTACAAAGTAGTTCAAGATCATTCTGAACTACTTGGTGAGACCTTGCCTTGAAAAGCCAAAAATGGATAAAATAAAATGAAGACCTGTGTGATCAACAATGAAGCTAAATCAATGTCCTTTACTACACTCTGGATTTTCACACGTCCTTGGGAGTAGGTGTATGAACATGCATGTGGGTGTAATGAGCATTATGGGGGGTGTGTCTGAACGTGTGAAAAGGTGTGTGTGCCTGAGTGTGAGCACACTGTGGGATGGGGCTGGGGAAGGCCTCACTCTTTCCCCAGCGATGAGTCCTGGGGATGAACTCTGGTCCAGCAATGAGCCATGCTGGCCAGGAACCAGGCTGAGAAGAGGCTCTGCCCCCCGTCCAACCCTTGTGTCCTCTAGGCCCAGAGATGGGAAGTCTCTCCTTGGCCACTGGAGCACTTGGTTACAGCCCAGCATCCTGGTAACCATTGCCAGGGACTGGGAGTACTTCTGGGAACAGCAGGAGCTGGCATGCGGGGGCAGAGCCTTCACTGCTATATTTGCAGGTTTGGATTTAGCACGGGACCTTGAGAAGAGGGGCTGAGCTCCTATGTTTTCAATACGTTTATCCCCCAGGCAACCTTGTGCAAGGGAGATTTTACAGTTCAAAGAAGCTAAGGAAATATCTCAAGGTCACACAGCTATGATGTTCTCAGCCAGAGCAGGACCCAGTTTCTCTGCTTCTAAGGTCAAGGACTTTTCTGGCCCAAGCAGCACAGCACCCCCTAAAGCCCTGTGCCAGCTATGCACATGAGAACAGGCAGGAGTACCAGGTGCCACCTGCATCTGTGTGCTGTTCCCACGAGCCTGCCCTGTGATCTCAGCATAGTGGCTTCTATGCCCATTCCGATGCAAACCCCTCAGGCAGGAAGCAGCTGCTCTCATGTGCATGGGCAATGTCCACAGACCAACCTGCACCCTAGGGCACAGACCAAACCGGTTGACTTCAGCTTTAGCCACGCGGCGTGGAGGTGGAAGAGCCTGGGGAGGGGCAGGAACAGCCAGAGCATGGGGGGACTCACAATATCTGAGGCGGTTGGAACTGTGGCTCTTGACCACCTAGAAGCATTTCAATATTTAACCCCCCCTGGCACATTCTGGCCCCCTGTCACCCTGCCAGAAGACCCCCTGTGCTCTCTCCTAAGTGGGAGAAGAAGAAGCTGCTCCCCTGAACCTTTCTCCTTCCCTCCCTTGCTTCAGGTGCCAGGCCCAGAAGTGCCTGCACTGTGGCAGAGACTGCAGACAGAGGATAATAAACTGCCTCCCTGCAGGAGCTCCTGGCCTGCCTTCCTACACTGTCCCAGCTCCTCTCTCCACCTTCCTACACTCTCAGCAGCCAGGGGAGTCTGGGCCAAACCTCAGTGTCTCCAGTCCAAGGCAGACCCATTGGTGCACAGTGCTTGACCCTGGCCCTGAATGAACCTCACTGCCTCCTCCTTTCACTCTCTCAACCACAAAGAGGTCCGTGAACTGTTACAGCTGAAAAGCTTCACGTCAAAGAGTGGGATCCATCCTACAGCAAACAGGGCCACCCCAGCTCCAACCACAGAGTTACCTACCAGGCAGGTCCTAGACTGCAGCTCCAGGACCTGCCTTCCTCTTGCTTAGTGGTTCTCAAGACTTCAGTGAACACAGAATCACCCTAGGATTGACAGAGATGTCACTTAAGATGGATGGAAACTGTCATGGTCCATTTTCTGGTCTCTGTGCTCAGATTTCAGAGTCCTGGAGGAAGGAACTATAAAGAAAGACAAACCCACCAAGTCAGGGAGAGAGATGGAGGAGAGGGTGGGAGTGGGGAAGGAGAGACCCTCTAAAATTGAAATCTGTCTGGGCAGGTGACACACTCCTGTATTCCCAGCATTAGGTAGGCTGAGGCAAGAGGATCACAAGTTCAAGCCCAGCCTGGGCAATTGAGGGAGTTAGAGAGACCCTGTCTGAAAATAAAAAACATTTTTGAAAGGTTCAGGGAATAGTTCAATGCAAAGGCCATGGGTTCAGTCCTTAGTACTAAAGGAGGGAAAGCTGAAACCTGAGCACTAGTTTCTAAAGAAGGGCGGGACTCACAAATCCCAGCAAATGTCCCAGCTGGCCCAGGAGGGTACTAGGTAGTACCTGGCCACAGCACCAACTCCAAAGCAAAGATGCCTAGATTAAGACCCAGCCCTGGCATGCCTGGCTCTGGAGCTGTGGGCATCCCCACTGAAAATCCCGGACTTCCACTTGCTCCTGAGAGAAAAAGCCCCAAATTCTTTCAAGGTTCAGCATGATCTGTTCCCAGACTCAGGATCTGGAGCTGAGCCATTTCTTTTGTCTTCAAAGCTCTCTGTCTCTGACTCTGTCTCTGTCTCTCCATCTCCCTCTACCTCCTTCCCTCTCTTTCTCTTCTATGCAGTTCATACTTCAGCCTTCAGTGCTCTCATGGCCTATCCTATATGCAAGGGAAAAAAAGAGATTCTGATTTTAAGGAGTTGACCCACATGATCGTGGGGGCTGGTAGTCCAAATCTAGGGCCAGCAGACTGGAAATTGAAGGAAGAATTGAGGTTTCCTTTCTTTGGCAGCGCTAATGATGGAACCCAGAGCCTTACACATGTGGGGCAAGTGCTCTACCACTGGGCTGCACTCCCAAACCTCCAGAGTTTCAGTCTTGAGTTCATACTCCAGAAAGAGCACTCTGGAAACCCAGCTGAGATTCTATGCTGCAACTTGAGGCAGAGTATCTTCTTTTGTTTTTTATTTTATTTTTTAAATTTTAAAATGAAAAAAGTAAAAAAAAATGATGATACAGAATTTCAAAACAGAATAGGGGATTAACCATGGTAAATATGTGGCATATTGTCATGAAGGTAGAGTATCTTCTTTGGAGGACATTCTGCTTTATTACAGTCTACTGACTTTAAATGATAATCACACATTTAACAAAATACTTTCACGGCAGTACCTAGGCTAGCATTTTGCCAAACAAATAGGTAATGTAGCTGAGTCAAGATGTCACAGAAGGTTTACTGTCACTCTAGGGAAGGTCAACTCCCCATCCCCAACGACAGGTTGTTTTAGGGCTATGTACTTCTCTACTTCATGAGGCTTTGTAATATTTGCTTATCCTTGCTGTTCTCCAGATTTTCTATGGAGTCCCTGTTAAAACAATTGTACAAAAGGCCATGGGACTACAGGGAAGTGTTGGGTTCCTATGTCCACAAACCAGAACCGAACTCAGAATTGCAAAGGAAATGGAACCTCAGCTCAGTGACCACAGACCACCAACTGGGCCTCTTGATGGTGTCTCCAAGGTCCCCTGGGACAGCCCCACTTTAGCCAATCACAGGGCACCTTTGCTCTGCTTCCTTGTTAGCCATGAAACGCCTCCCACCTTCCCTGTAGGCTGTTTCCGTGGAGCCTCGGCTTCTATTTCGGAGCTGCCCGATTCAGGAGTTGCCATGTGTGCTGATAAACTCTTTCACATCTTAATGTGCTTTGCTTTGTCTTTTAGTGTGCCTCAGGTATAATTTTGTTAATTTATTCTTAAATTGCACATACTTATCCAAGCTGAAGATTAACTATTCCTTTGGTTTTGATCAATTCCCAGCGATTACCTCTGTAAAACTGCTCATCTCCCACCTCCAGAAATGCTAGCTAAGCTGCATTAGAGCTTCTCATTTTTTCCTCTAGGTCTCACAACTCTGATTTCATCCCCTTTTTCCCCTATTTTTTTTCCTCTCCTTGGCATGCTGCTAACATCCTTCAGTCTGCTAAATGTCTCCTTAGCCCCATTTTGTTTGGCTACTCCATCAGCTTTAATAATTTCTAACACTTGATTTTTCATTTCTAGAACTTCTATTTGGCTTGTTTTCCATAAATTTCTTCTTCTGATTGTCTTGTTCTTTACTATTCTGCTTCTCTTTAAAAAAGAAAAAAAAAAAGGCTGGGGGTTTAGCTCAGCGGCATAAGTGCCTGCTTGGCAACCACAAAGTCATGAGTTCGATCCCCGGTACCAAGAAAAAAAAAAAAAAAGTACAAGGCTGTGAGTTTGATCCCCAGTCCCATAAATAAATAGATAGAGCTATTTAGAAGCCATGCATAGTGCCACTTGCCTGTAATTCCAGCACTCAAGGAGCTTATCCTTGCTGTTCTCCAGCAGGAGGCAGGAAGATCACAAGTTCAAGGCCAACCTGGAGAATACAGGGAGACTATGTTTCAAATAAATAAATAACAAATCAAAGTCTTTATAATCATCAAAAATATTTATTTTATGCTTTCAGATTTTTCTATTACTTCCACTCCTTTGGGATGAATTCATTTGAGCTAAATTGTTTTGTTCTTGTTTTTACTGATTATTCTTTTTTTTTTTTTTTATTGGTACTGGGGATCAAACTCACGACCACGTGCTTGCAAGGCAGGCGTTTATGCCGCTGAGCTAAATCCCCAGCCCCCTGATTATTCTTTATACAGTGGTTTGTTTCTTTGTGTGGTTTGTAATTTGGGTTAGAAACTCATCTTCAGTGAGGGTATTTTGCTGTGGGCTGCCTGGAAGCCCTGGGTTGTGAAAATGTCATTCGAGAGTGCTTCAGGGTTTGCTCTGTCAGGGGCCTAGGTCCAGAACTATTTTTATCATCAACTTTTGGGCATGAGAGACCTGGAACTGGTGGGGTGCCAGAGATGGGATGGGAGGGAAGGCCCCATGTCTGTTGCGGCAACCCCCCCTTCTCTCCCAGGAACTCCCCTCCACTCAGGCTGGCAGCTCACAGTCTTTCTTCCCTGGCAGGACCACTCTTTAGGGCTTTGAGCTCTGTTCTGGGGATCAGTTCCAGCACCCCCACTTCACAGCTGAGGGTGCCTCTCATCTTTGAAAGGCAACCTTGGGCCTTTATCTCAGTAAAACCCCAAATTCTCAGCCGAGCTTCTCATCCTGGCTTGGGGCACTTGCACTAGTTCTGGAATCTGGGGCTTTCTTTGCTTTTGTCTCAGTTCAGCTGTGCATCCCCAAGTGTGTTTTTCTTGGATTTTCTTCAGTGTGCCTCTGTGAGGGGGTGGGGGGAACCGAGAACAGCCCAGTCTGACCTGTGGCTGAAGTTGCTCTGCTACACTGATCTGTGATTATCCAAGTAAGATTAGCTGCCTCCTCTAGACTGTAAACTCCATGGGGCAGGGACTGGGTTGGCTTTGCCAGATGCCCAGCTTCTGAACGGGTCTGAGCTGCTGGGCGGGGAGATATAGGCTTGCAATCCCAGTACTCTGGGAGGCTGAGGCAGCAGGATGTTAAGTTTGAGCCCACCCTGGTCAGCTTGGAAACTCAGTGAAACCCTGACTCAAGAAATATTTTTTTAAAGGGCTGGGGATATAGCTCAGTGTGAAAGTCCTAGATTCAAACCCCAGTAACACCCCCCACCACACACACAGGACTGAGCACATGGTGAAGGTGCAATAATCAGTTTTAAATGGTTAAATAATAAAGATCCTCTTCTGAGGATATTAATACTTATTGCTGAGGGCTGTTGGGAAAATTTAGCAAGAGAATATGCAACACACTTTGTGGGTGTAGGGAAAGCTCAGAGAAGACAGTTATTATAACCTTGTCTATGAAGGTAAAGACCGATTATGATGGCTCCCTTGCCACTCACCTCCCACCGACCTCCCTGACAGCAGTCCTGGCTTAGGAGGGAGGCAGACACCTCTCCAAAGTGCAAGGTCAGCCCTTTGGTTTTCACTTGGGCCCAGGCTTCTGGAAATGAGCTGGCTAAAGGGGTCCCACTGCCCCTGATCAATCCCACCCTGCTTGGGGTCCCTGAGAATGCTATTAACAGCAATCATTTATACTGACAGAATTTTTTCTAGAAACCTCATATTTGAGAAGTCTGTTGAGAAAAACAAGTGCATTTAATAGGTAATAATTGATTTCTGCATTTTAATTAATCAACCACATTCAGTTGCCAGAACTTCCAATCAGCATGAGGTAAAATAATTTTAGCCCCAACTAAAGAAACAACATTTTAACCAGGCTGTGCACCTTTGGTTGGGTGAATAATGGGGGATCCTCCCTCTCCCCATTCCACCTGCCCTGCAGAATCCTCCAGAAATTGCAGCATCTTAAAAATGGGATCCAGTAATGACCCAAAAGAGGATTTGTTCTAGTCATTTTCCTGTGGCTGGGGTACAATACCCTAAGCCCACATTCAAAGAGGAGAGGTTTATTGTGGCTTACAGTTTTAGTCCATGGTTGGGAGACTCAAATGCAGAAACATGGTGGAAGGACCTGCCATGGAGAGCTGCTCTCTGATGGGCAGTCAGGAAGCGGAGAGAGAGCGAGCCAGGTGGTGGTGTATGTATACCTGTAACCCAGGATTCAGGAGGGAGGAGGATCACCACATGTTGGAGGCCAACCTGGGCTCCAGAGAGAGTTCAAGACCAGCCTAAACTGCAGAGGAGACCATTTCTCAGAAACAGAAAACAAACAAGAAGAAGGAGGAGGAAGAGGAGGAAGAGGAGGAGGAGGAGGAGGAGGAAAAGAAGAAAAACAAGCAAAGAAAGGAAGGAGCAACTGGGGAGAGAAATATACCCTTTCAGGCCACGCCCCAGCTGTCTCCAGCCAGGCTCCACCTCCTAACAGCACATCCAGCTCTGAACTTGTTTCGAAACAAGTGAGATTTGGGGGAACATCCCACATGTAAGCCATAACAGAGTTCTAAGATGATACTCAGGTGCCACCTCACACACATTACAATCCTCTGGGGCCTGGTACAAGCTAGACAACTGCTCTACCACTGAGCTACATTTCTAACCCTTTTTAGTTTTTAATTTTGAGACAGGATCTCACTAAGTTGCCGTGGCTGGCCTCAAATATGTGATCATCCTACTTCAGCCTCCAGACTAGTACTCATTACAGGTGTAGAAATAGGCAATGATAATAGCAACCACTGCACCTGGGTGACAAGACTTATAAAGGGACTTAGGTAACCTTAGCGAACAAACAACATTTAAAATGCATGTGCATGCATGTGTGCCTGTGCGTGTACGTGTGCGTGTGTGTTGCCACATCTCTTTGGATGTACTATGAAGGACTTTGCGCTATAGATTATAATAATTATATAAAATAAATACCTCCTGTATGTCAAGTACCCTATTTAATTGAGTGCTAATCTTCAAAACTTCACTTTAAGATGTGTACCACTAGGGACTGGGGATTTAGCTCAGCGGCATAAGCACCTGCCTTGCAAGCACGAGTCGTGAGTTCGATCCCTGGTTCCTGATTTAAAAAAAAAAGTCTATTAAAACAAAAAAAGATGTGTACCACCTCCACCTTACAAATGGGGAAACAGTCTGAACACTCTTAAGAAATTTGCCCAAAATCATGCAGCAGGAGTCAAACACATCTGACACCCCACTTGCCACCAAGAGATCCATTGCTCTCCTCAGCAGGAGACAGCTTACAGCACTGCCTCTCAGCTCTGCTGGCTGGAATCTGGAGGTGAGGGGTGGGCAGTGGGCAGATTAAAAAGTGCCAAGACCCAGGTCCTATTCCCAACAATTCTAAGTGGGAGTATCAGAATAGTTAAAAGCTCCCAAGAAATTTTAACATGAAGGTTTAATTTGGGGTACCACACCCCAAGTGTACCAAGGTCACTGGCTGTGAATGTCACTGGTCTGACTTTGCCTCGGACTGTGGAAAAGACTGAAGTCCAGAGGGGCAGCTGGACCTCCAGTCTTCAAGAGCTGGAGCTGGAGCTGGAGCTGGAGCTGGAGCTGGAGCTGGCCAGAAACTGGGAAACAGGCAATGATAAGAGCAACATCATAAGAATAATAATGGTTAGGACAGTACTTCGTTTATCCCTTATTGTGATGTAGGCGGGCCTCTCATCGCTGTCTTGCTGGTCCTCACTGTGGCTCCTAGATGGGTGTGACCATGAATCTCTTCATTTCATCCAAGAGGACACGGAGGCACAGACATATTAAGGGGCTGGGCGGCAGCCCTCAAGGTCTCCAGCCCCTGCTGTTTGGTTTGCTGAGGGCCTGCTCTGCCTAGAGAAGTGGGCACTGGCATAGATGTGGGTAAGGGGGTCCTGCTCACTCGGCTCTCACGATCTGGTCATGTCTGGCAGGCCTGAGCAGGTGGAATGAGGCAGGGGTCTGAGTGGTGTCCATCCACTGATGGTGGCTGTTAGCTTCTGGCCAGCAAGTTCCCAAGGTCCCCACAGTCCCAGGAGGAAAAAGAGGGCCTGGATGGGGGAGTCCTGTGTCTACACTGCATGGTGCTTGGAGGGAGGACCTTGTTGAGTGACATGAATGCAAGGCCAGACACCTCAGCTCCACGACCCTTGCTTTCTTGCCCTCTGACACCCTCTCCTTGCAGGTTTGCCTTGAAGATATAAGCATCCCAGCCCCAGCCAGGACTCAGAGCTGGCCTAGCATAGTGTGGACGCCCACTCGCGGGCATCTATTCCTTCCCCTCCCTGCCCTTCACCGCTGGTCCCAGCCTGGCTGCCACGGCGGCGGCGGCGAATGGAAACTCTGAGGAGGACCGTGTCTCTTTACATTTCCCGGGCAACCAGCAGAGGCCTGGCCCGGGCGCCTAGGAAAACCCGGTAAGACTGAATTGTTCACAGCTGGCGGCGCAGGACTGACTCACCCCTCCGGGAAGCTGCTGCATCAACCCAGAGGCTCAGGTCCTTGCTTGTTCTGGAGAGTACCTGGTAAGTTGGTGGTGCTCACCACTGGACACACAGCAAAATCAGAGAACTTGGGGAGGGGAAGAGGAGAGGCTTTGAGGTCCTAAGCTCCGGCAAATCCCTAGGCCAGAGAAGTCGGGGTGCTGGGAGTGAGCCTGGGCATCAGCATTTATCACAATCTCTTTTGCGGGGTCATCTGCTGTACTGGCATAAGAAAGACCCAGTGTTAGCCTAAAACGCAGACACAAACGGGATGAATGAATCAGGCTGTGCAGTGGGCTCTGCACCCTTCACCTCCTTCCCTGGAGTAAGTTCAGAGGAAACTCTGCTACTGGCGGGGGCGGGGCTCCCCGTGAGGAAGGAACAGGCCAGGCTCCGGGCTGCGCTGAGCCGATGTGCCTGGCCCTGGGGGCTGCAGGCTGAAGAGGGACCTGAGCTGAGGGTAGATTGTTCCAGAGGGGCTAGGGAGGTGGAACTGGGAGGTTTGGGGAGGAGGCAGAGCTGCATTCTTCTCATTCCTTACCGGTGAATTTCTAAGGGTAGGGTTGCCAGGGGACTAAAGAGAAAGGGCAGGTGGAGCACTTATTTCTTTATCTCCCTAATGCTGTTGCTGCTGCAGCCCTTGGGTCAATCTGTTCAAGGAGGGCTGGAGCCTCCAGGATGGGTGTGTCCATCTGTCCAGGGCACCATTAGTAGGGAACACAGGCTGGGTCTTTAAACATCAGACATTACTTCTTGACTTCCGGGAGGCCGGAAGTCTAAGATTTAGATGCTGGCAAAGTTACTACCATCAAGGCAGACGGTCTCCCGGGAGATGCTGACAGGGGGAGGGAGACAGGATGAGAAGGTGCACACCTGCTCTCTCCGGTGTGGTGTCTCCCACTGATCCAATTGGGTCAGACACTGCTCTACAACCTTATTTAACCCTTACAACCTTCTTAGAGGACAGTAAGGACTTGAGGGTGGACGTCGGCACAGGACTTTGGAGGACACAGTACAGACCACAACAGTGGACTTCTGTGACTTTTCAGCCTGGCTGAAAGGAGTGTAGGGACTTTCACTGTCCTCCAGGACCCTGGACTCTAGTGGCAAATGATGTAGGACTGCCAGCTGATCCCCCAGTGCTCCCAGGGCCCTGCTCCTAATCCTGGAATCTGGAGAGGTGGTGGAAGATCTGGCTGTCTCCAGGCCTCTGGAAACCCAGGAATGAGAATGATGGGGGCTGGGGCTGGGTCTAAATGGCCCATGGGCTGTCAAGGTGCTTCCTGGGTGCCAGACACAGGGCAACAACCACGCTTGGGTGACCACAAAACCACCTCTGGACCATTCCCAGCACCCTAAAAGCAGCTTTGAGGGACTTAGGGCAGCTTCCTAGGCATTGGCCTGGGCACATAGCCTCCCTGCATCCGGAGTGGCTGGGCCACTGGGGTACATGCTGGCTCATCCCACACTTGTTGGGAACCAGGCTGTGCCCACTCTGTGGGCTGCTGTGAAACAGGCAGACAAGGCCCTGCTCTCACAGGGTTTTCTTCAGAGCTGGGCAGCAGGCAAGGAAAGGGCAAAGAGCTAGATTTGTAACTCAGTCAAAGCTATGGTCAGGTAGGGGAAAGTGTGAAGGGAGTCAGGGGAAGAGAGGAGCTGGGGTGGGGGTGGGGTCAGGAGAGTCCTCTGAAGAGAAGGCGTGGAGCTCATGGAGCACGGAGTGGGCCTAAGTGAGTAGGAAAGTGGTATACAAGCACTAGAGGGAAAGGCATTTCAGCCAGGAGCAGCAGCAAGCATGGTGATTTTTTTTAAAAAATGGCACCAGGGATTGAACCCAGGGCCTTCACAGTGAGCTATACCCCAGCATTTTTTTTTTTTTTCCTTTTCTATTTTAAGACAGGACCTTACTAACTTGCTAAATGCCCAGGCTGCCTCAGCCTCCGGAGTGCTGGGATTACATGTGCATGCCCCCCCAGCCAGCTGCTATTGCAGACTGGGAGTGGAGCTGACTGGGCTTGAGGGTGGGGTGCTGCTGAGGTGTGAGGGAAGAGGAAGTCAGGAGCAACCCCTAGGTTTTGGGCTTGAGCTTCTTAGTGGGTGGCAGCGCAAGGCCTAATTCTAAGTCTGTTGTGACCAGTGAAGTTCCAGGTGCCTGGTAAACACTGTGGGAGTCAGGTTGGAGACTCATGTTTCTTGGACTGGCTGTGAGACCAAAATGGGACAGGAGAGAATCAGGAGGGAGAGGTCAGGAGGAGGAGGCTGAACCAGCCCATGAGCCAGCGAGAAGAGTGTGAAGCATCCTGAGTGAGCAGGTGCAGAGGGCAGCGGAGCTGGGCCTGGGCCAGTGAGACTGGGATGACCCTGAGAGAGCGGACGGAGAGCTGGAGGTCAGGGCAGCTCAGAGAGTAGCCTCAGACAGAGACCCAGACAGAGTCCTGGAGGAGTCAACTGGGACAGCAGGAGAATAAGATGTAGGACAGGCACGTTAGTTAGGGATTTGCTGTAAAAGGGAAGAGTTGAGGGCAGTGGTACACACCTGTCATCCCAGCACTCTCAGAGGCAGAGGCAGGAAGGTTGAAAGTTCAAAGGCCAAACTGAGACCATCTCAAAATAAAAAATAAAAAGGACTGCTTTGTAACAGTGAGAAGGCCCTGGGTTCAAGCTCCAGTACTGGAAAAACAAACCAGAGCAGTGGACTCTCAGGTTGGACATCTGGGAAAGAAGGTGAAGTCCCAGAATCACAGAGGTTGTTTCAGAGAGGCCACAGCTGCAGAACAGGATACAGAGACTGCAACTGAGTGGTGAGTCCTCCCTGAGAGTGGATGGGAAGAGAGAGAGGAGGAGCTGCTGTGACCAGGACCCCAAAAGGCACAGCAAGGCTCTGCCAGAGCTCTTTGTGCTGGCCTGAAATTTCTCCCTCACAGTTTGGGGAGGCTGGCATTGTGGATCACAGAGAATAATAACTAAAGAAAGAGTTGTTACCTGAAGTGCCACCTCAGGATGATCAGTTAAGCTCATCAGTGAGATGAAGCCTTGGAACATAGCAAAAAGCCTCCAAGGAAAGGGTGAGTGTTATGTTGAGCCCCTGAGGCCTAAGTCTCCTCTGCTTGCAGCTCTGGCCAGCTGGCCAGAGCCTCATGGCCCAGGATTTAGCCAGCTGATGTGGTCATTTACTAGCCCATTGGCTGCAGCTGGGGCTGGTGACACAGCAGCCAGTGGACCTCAAACAGGAGGGAACCCTTGCTGCCAGCTGGGCACTCGCAGAGCATTCCCCACTTCTATCTGAAATCTGAAGGTGGCCTTGCACCCAGAAAGACAGTGTACCAGCAAGAGCAGCAGTGGCCCTTGCTTCTCAAAATATGGTCCCTGGATTGCCTGCACTGACATGAAATCTTGCTAAAAATACAAAATCTCAGACCTCATTTTTGTTGTTGTTGTTTGTTTTTTTGAGACAGAGTTTCACTATATAGCCTGGGCTGGCCTTCAACTCATAACAATCCTGCCTCAGTCTCTTCAGGGCCAGGACTATAAAAGCATACCACCCAGCCTGGCTCAGGCCTCATTTTATACTTACTGAATCAGAGCACATATTTTAACAACATTCCTAAGTGTCTTGTATGCATGTTAAGGTTTGAGAATCACTGGTTTAGATCAGTGATTCTTAGATTTGATGCATTTTGGAATCACCTAAGTAGTTGTTATGGTTTGTGTCTGGATGTCCCTCCAAAGCCTGATGCGATCATGGGGGTGGGCTTCTAGAATTTGTGATTGATTCATGATCTAGTGCTGGGATTATGGGTGTGAGTGCTACACCCATCCTAGGTTGGGTAGCCTACATGCACTATAAGGGACTGAAATTGTCTTCTCTCTCTCTCTCCTCACCTTTTGCTCTTGTTGCTTTTGCTATGTTCCACCACCATGAACTGTTGCTCTCTGCCTTGCCACCTGCCTTGGAGTCAACTGATTATGGACTGAAACTTCCACAAACTGTGAGCTAAATAAACTTTTCCTTCCTTAATTTTGGATGTCTTGTATTTTGTCCCAGCAATGAGAGAAAAGTAACCAACACAGTAGTTTAAAAAAGTATAGTACCTATATGTCTACCTACCTTCACACCTCAACCCTCTCAAATATACTGATTTTTACTATGGTTTGATTTATGGCCTAGATATTAGGAAATTTAAAAGTTTCTCAAGTGACTCTATGTGCAGTTTAACTACTGATTTTGAGAACCATTAAGTTAAGCCACAAACATTTATTTGTTAAATTCCAAGGTATCTCTAGGTAGATTCAGCAACTCTGGAATATAAGGAAGAAACAACTATTATCAGGGTTTATTTTATTTTGTTTTTTTGAGACAGGCTGTCACTTCATAGTGTAGACTGGTCTTGAACTCACTATTTAGCCCAGGATGGCCTTGAACTTGCAACAATCCTTCTGCCTCAGCCTTCCAAATGCTAGTATTACAAACCCACCCAGCATGATTTTTATTTGACAGGGTCTCACTGTAGTTCAGGCTGATCTTGAATTCACTTTGTAGCCCAGACTGACCTCAAACTTGCAGCAATCTTCCTTTCTCAGCCTCCCAAGTGCTGGTATTACAAGTATATGCCACTGTACCTGACTCACCCAGCATGAATATTTTATCCTTAAGTGTGTTGCCTCATGACACAGGTGCAAGGTAGCCAAGAGAAACTTCTTTTCATTTATCAGGCAAGGCAAAGAACATTCCCAAAATCCCTGCAAAAGAGGTCCCCTTGATTGCTGTTGCACAAAGATAAGTCACCCTTAGCTGCAAGGGAGTCTGAAAGGATGAATTTTTAAAAAAATTTTCTATAGTAGGAAGAAATAAACAGAGAAAAAGATTTCAAAAAACTAAGTAGCTATCAGCAGTATATGACATGACATTAACTCATGAAATATTAATGCACATATGACAAACATTTCTTTTTCTTTTTGTGGAGCTGAGAATCAAGCCTAGCACTGTGTGCATGCTAGACACTCTAACACTGAGCTACTCCCCAACCCCACATGTTGAAAATTTAATAAATTAAATTATTTAAAGGAAGACAAGCTGCATGCAGTGGCAAATGCCTGTAGCCCCAGCACTTAGGAGGCTGAGGCAGGATGATTGCAAACAATAGGAAAAATCAGGACCTTCTTTAATTTTCTGTTGTTAATTGGTTTGATCAATTAATTGATAATTGTTTCCACTTAATGGATTTGCTTTATATTTTTTAAATCAAAAATGCAAAAGATTTTCTTTAACATACAAGTCTCCTTTGAAGGTAGAAATTTGGGTTTGAATGTAAATTTTGTGTGCTATTCCTAGCTCAGTGTTATACCAGTCTGTACACATATAGGTGAAGAGACCAAACAATAAGATAATGAGTAACATTTACTAATGCTCTTCAAATAAATAAATATGCTGCTGGAAGTGGTGATACATACCTGTAATCCAAGTACTTGTGAGGCTGAGGCAGGAAGATCAGTGTAAGTTTAAGACTAGCCTTGGCTACATAGTGAAACCCTGTCTCAACACTCCTCCCTCAAAAAAAGAATTAACAAACATGATGTCTAAAGCATCTTCAGAGAAAAACCATTTCATCCAAAGAGTCTGCTTCTGGAAATTAGCCCTCATGAAACAATAATTTGTGGTCTCATAAATCATCATTGCTGGGCTGATCCTAACAGTTGGAAACAACTTAAACATCCAAGGACAAGGAATTGGTTGGCTGTCATAGTCATAGTCAGACAATGGAATGCTATGCGACCATAAAATTAACACTATTGAGTAGTGTTTAACAGCAGGAGAAAATGTTCAGAATCTATTACTAGGTGAGAAAAAAAGCAATGCAGAAGACAGTCATAGTATCATCATATTTTTATTATTTAAAGTATGTTTATGATAAAGAAAATGTACACTATGCCTTTGTTATTTTTCTGTCATTGCTGAGACAAAATGCTCAACACCCAAAGTCAAAGGAGAAAAGGTTTATTTAGCTCTCAGTTTGTAGAGGTTTCAGTTCATGAGCGGCTGGATCCAAGGCAGGGTGGCAGCACAGAGGGGCAATAGCTCATGGTAGACAGAAGGTAGTAAAACAAGCAAGATGCTGAGAAGCTTTTTTCTGCCCCTCTTACATTTTATCTAGGCTCTCCTTTGTGTTAGGAACCAAGACTGAAAAGGGCTGCAGTGATTAGGGTGTGCAAAATCAGTTAGTGGGTTGATTTAATAATCACATGCCCTTAATCCCAGCATTGCACCAGGAAGCAATCACACATTAGATCCAGCCACCTCTGAAAAATCCCTACCTATGACTGCATGAAGCTTTTAGAGGACATCTAGATACAAGCCTTAACACACTATGTGGAGACACTGCATCCAGGTGTTGTGGCACACACTTGTAACCCCAGCACTCAGGAGGCTGAGGCAGGAGGATTGTTGTGAGTTTGAAGCCAGCCTGGACTACATAGCAAGACCCTCTCCAAAAGGAAAAGAGAGGAAAAGAGAGAAGAGAGAGAGAGAGAGTCCAACTAGAGCATCTTCCTGGATAAGATTATGTAAAGTTTTTGTTTTTATTTTTTGTTGTACTGGGGATGGAACTCAGGGCCTCTTGAATGCTAGACATTCTATCCCTGAGTCATACCAGCCTGGCTTTTCTTTTGGCTCATCCTTAGTAACAGGTTTCATTTTGTTAGGAGTCAGGGAACCTCTCTCAGCCCAATCTCTGCTATGTTTGTGGAGCCCAGAGGCAGCTCTGGGCCCAGCTCCCCTTCCTCCCCACCTCCCTACCCCGCGGCTGGATAAGCAGCTCTTCTCTCCTTCAGTGTAGAGGCTTCTGGAGGCCCAGCCCACTTCACCAAGTTTCTGTTTAGGTGGAACAGCTTATTAGTGTTTCCATTGTCTGACTTGAGAGTCTTCAAATTACTCTTCTTAATTACCTGTGGCCTAGGTGTTATTTCAGCAGAGCCGCAAGCCCAGCGGTGTTGTTCCCTTCTCCCTCTCCTTTGTGTTAGGAGCCAAGACTGAAAAGGGCTGCAGTGATGACACACCCTTCAGAGCTTTTGATGATGCAGCTGTCCATGAGGCCCGCTCCAGCACTCATGCCACAGGTTTGCCACCATGGAACTTTAGGGGAAGGGTAAACTGTGCCCTTGAAGATGTCATGTCTGAAAGGTGCCATTGTGCTGGAAGGACAGGGTGGCCCAGAAGCGGCCCAACTTCCTGCAGAGGGCTTCCCTGGTCTGGAAGCCACAAGGACAGCCTGGGTTGCAAGGGGAGTTGTATAACATCTCTTACCTAAGTGCCAGCTGGTGGCTTCACAGACAGACGGTTACCCTCTCCAGTAAGATGTGCATTGTCCTAGCATACCAGGTGCTGGGGATGCAGGGTGTAACAAGGAAGGCAACTGAGGCTCTCATATGAGGGACTCCTGAGAGAGACAGGACAAAGCAGTGAACCAATCATTAAACAGGGCAGGGCCAGACAATGGTAGGTTCAAGGTGGAAGTCAGTTCAGGGTAAAGTGGAAGGCAGCATTGTTGGGGGAGGGAACAAGTAGAGACAGATGAGTGTGGTGGCCTCTGGAGGTGATGACACTGGAACTGAGACCTGACTGGACATCTGTTGGTGGCTCCACCTGACTTGAGCATTGCCAAGTGAGTGTCCATTTGGGGGGTTGGTCTTCAGTGTGGTAGCTGTGGGACATGGTGGAACCCTCAGGGGTGGGGCTGAGGGGGAGGTCTCTGGGTCACTGGGGTGCTGCCCTCAAAAGGGATTAAGGAAATTTTCCCAGGACCCCTTGGTAATTCTCTCAAGAGGATTGTTATAAAAGGAACAAATCTGGTCCCTCGGTCTCTTCTTCCTCATTTGAGATGTGGCCACTTGCTTCTAGACATGCTCCCGCCATGATGTGATGCTACCCTGACCAGAGGCTGAACTGGAGGTGGGGGGGGGTCTGATTTTAAATTTTGAACCTCAAAAATTGTGAGTTAAATAAACCTTGTTTCTTCATAAGGAGCCTGCCTCTGCTATTTCACTCTCGTGACAAAAAGCTGACTAACATAACAACCAATCATGAGCAACTCTAGCAAGTAGAGTGCCTGGTGGGAAACAGTTGGGGAAAGAATTTTGTGGGATGATCTTGTTTACTTCTAGGCAAAGAGGGAAAACTGGAAGCCCTTCTGAGAAAGATAAATTCCCAGGGTGGGATGCAGGTTCAAAAGTTATAGTCACATTTATGGCTGGATATACATTGCTGGATTGCTTTCCAAAATGAGTATGTATCTTGAAACCAATTATTAACAGTCATTATCCCTGGGGAGACACAGGGATCAACAGGAGGAAGAAAAGTTCTTTAAGGTTTTATCTTCTATATGATTGGATTTTTTGTTTGTTTATTTGAGACAGGGTCTTTCTGGGTAGTCAAGGCTGGCCTCAAACTCATGGTGATCTTCTTGCCTGAGCCTCCCTAGTGCTGAGATCTTAGGTATGTGCTACCATGCCCAGCTATTTTTGTAATTTAAGGAGACCTAGTACTGTACTGTGGAGCATTGATAATTAAGAGTTCTAAATAGAGTTTTACTATTCTATATGTCACATTTTCATTGTCTAAATTCTTTTCTATATGAAATATTTTCTAATAAAGCCATTATTACATAAAGTGTGTTAATTCATACACACCAGGTAGATGTAGAGGCAGCAGTCTCACTGCGGACTCATGAGAATTGATGGTTATTACCCTGTGAACATTTCTGCTTCTTAATTCTAGTTTAGTCACTGCTTTGCATTGAGAAGTCACCTTAGCCTCTGTAGCTTTCCATTTTCTTGGAAACTGAAGGATGGAAGAGAGATCGATCCATCCTCTTCAGTTCCCTAACAGAATTATTCAGGGAATTAAATAAAATAGTGAATGGTTTTGAATGCAGTAGAAGGGAATAGATGAAAACAATTGGGAAGGCTGTTCACCTGGACACTTGGATTCAAAGTTGTCCCAACTCCCTGTCCACCCCAACTCCAATGTCCACCTGCGGCAGTGCATAGCATTGTCTCTGTTCAGTGTGCATCCTGTCCTGTCATTCCCTCCAGTGATAGTGCAGTCATTGCCTGGTCTGAGAGGAAGAATTTTAGGTGTTGGTAAGTAGGTCCAGGAGGTCAGTAGGTGAAAAGATGATCTTTCCAGACTCTGAAGTTACGGGGCACTGGATTTGTCAGGAAGAGCGACACATCAGGCTTTTGCAGAACCAGTCCTTGTGTGGGGATTTCACCTCCTGTTCTGAACACATCGAGTCTTGCAACCTTCCTGATTTCAGTTTCTTGAGCTTCAGATGGGCTGCAAACACTGCCCTGCCACTTCTCTACAGCATTTTAGGGAGTCAGTGAACCCCAGTGTACGTTAAAAAAGCACTGAGAGTGGTGAGGTTTTATGGAACTGCAGGGTTCAGTGCTGCTATTTAATGGTTTCACAGTGGGAAGGGGAGGCCTGCACAGCAAGGCAGGTTTGGAGAGAGGGACTCCTCTCATTGGTCCGCATGTCTTGGGCAGAGCTTTGGCTGTAGGCAGAACTTAGTTCGCAATCTCAAGTCCTCCTCTGCTTCCTAGCATGTGAGAGCCTGGTCACCTCAGCCCCTTCCTGTGAGAAGGGACTAGTCCTGGTGTGTGAGATGACAGAGGAAGCTCACTTCCAGGCCAAGGGACACACTTCCCTCTTCCCCACCACAGCAGTTATACAAGTGGCCCTGTGTTGACATAGGGTCCCAGGAAAAGGTCAAGGCAAGCCAGGCATGGAGGTGCACACCTGTAATCCCATCACTCCGGAGGCTGAGGTAGAGAGATTGCCATGAGTTTGGCACCAGCCTGGACTACATAGCAAGGCCTTCAAAAATAAAATAATAAAATAAAATGAAATGAAATGAAATGTCAAGGTGAGGAGATCATAGATTCCCAGCTTGAAAAGCAACTGTGTAAACATATACTAGTTGTATAAAACCACAGTGGGTGTATCTTAGTTCTGAAGGACCTAGGTTAAAGCCTCAGTAATGGGTGGGGGATTTAGCTCAGCAGCATAAGTGCCTGCCTGGCAAGTGTAAAGTCATGAGTTCAATCCCCAGTACCAAAAAAAAAAAGAGAGAGAGAGAGAGATTGAGGTTTAAGACGAGAACGTGCGCTAAGGGCCACGTTGCCATTGTTGCCATGTTGACTCATGGAGAAAGCTTTATGAAGGTCAGAATCTCACCCTCCTCTAGCAAGATTGTGACGTCTTGGGAAAGGCAGAGAGGCCCAGCCGATCAGACCTTCCCACAGGCCTGGGGACACAGCAGTGAGGTCAGTATTTCCTCGTGGACCTGATACACATTCCCTATTATGCAGCAGGGAGTAGAGTTCTGTCTCTCCACACCTCCTGTTTGTTTCAGGTAAGTCCTGGGGCATCATGTGGGGCTGTTGAGAGATACACACTGACGGCTCTGCCACCCACCTTCCATTCGCAGCAGGCTGTGACCTCCCTCCCACCAGGAGGGGCCGCAGGTCGGTTGGGAGTGGGACTTCCTGCCCCTCATGTGAACTGCACCCTCTTGTCAAGAAGCAGGAAAGGAACATTAGGCATATCAGCCTGGGGTTTCTGAGTGTCAGCTAGTCCTGGTCTTGACTCTAGAAAAAACAAACACAAAATAAGAAAAATAAATAAAAAACCCGAGCCATAGGTGCCTTGATTTTCTTTTGTAAGTAACGTTGGATGAGATGGTGACACGTGGGGAGAAAACCATGAACAGGAAGCCAGTAGAGGGGAAAAAGAAACCATACAGAAAAACATCTGCCATTTGAGCCTGATGGTTTGGGTGTGTCTGAGGCACGGCTCTGTGTGCAGTTTCTGCAGACGGGCTGACCCTGGTAGCTGCATTAGGAAATGATTTCTTGAACCCTACAAAGAGGGAGAACAGTTAAAGGGTCCTTAGCAGGATTCAGGGCAGGACTGTGTTGCCAGCACTCAGAAGGCTGAGGCAGGAGGATCACTTGAGCCCAAAGGTTTGGGGCCAATCTGGGCAACATAGCAAGGCTCTGGCTCAACATGAAAACAAAAAAAGCATCCCTGGACAGTTAAATCAGGGCAACAGCAGTATTTTTTCTTTCTTTCTTTCTTTCTTTCTTTCTTTCTTTCTTTCTTTCTTTTTTTGTACCGGGGATTGAACTCATGACCTTGCGCTTGCCAGGCAGGCGCTTATGCCACTGAGCTAAATCCCCGGCCCAACAGCAGTATTTTTCAGACACAGAAATAACCGCTGCCCACCTGGACGCTTTCCTCATACACAGACACAGCCCCTCCAGTTATGGTGCAGAGGGTGAGAGCAACCTGAAAGCCCGTCCTCGAAGACTGCAGAGAAATTTCCGGCCATTTTGCAAGTGTGGATCTGGCTGTCGGGGAGCCTGCAGGAGCTGCTGTTAGACCAGTGACAGCTCTCCCAGACAGCTGGACAGACAGGACTGGGAAAGAGATGACTCCTTGCCCTGAGGTGGCAGCGCCTCCAGAAATCCATCTTGTCCTGTCCTCGTTCCAAAGCAAATGCTTCCTTGGTTTCTGTTCTCATGGCTGGATGAGCGAGTCTGCGGGAGTGGGGCTCCCAGGGCCAAGAACCCAGGTGAGCAGTGTTATAGTTCTGGGGGCTCCACGAGGACATGCCAGTGTGCACATCCACACAGCCACAGAGCACTCGCCTGGGGAGGCCAGGAGGGGGTCTAGGGGGTAACAACATGGGTGTCAGCGTTTACAGAGCATTCACGAAACCCGAGGCTCTGTCCCAAGAGCCTTATGGGAGTATCTCAGGTCACTTCCCTTCCCCTCAGAATAGCCAAGGTAACCGAGATTCAGAGAGCCACATTATCCCTGGGTGTTAGGGATTAAAAACTGGTGGTCAACTTAATGCCAACTAATTAAATCAGCATGGTGCTGAGCGAGATGTTCCACCTGAGAAAAGTTGCCAGCATAAACAAAGATGTAGAGAAGAAGAGCTAGGCATTATGGGTTCTCCTAAGTGTTGCTGTTTTGAGCCATTGGTTCTCCTGGAAGAGCTCGTCATGACTAGCTTCCCCAATATGAGTTTGGCCACTATCATCAGAGGAGCTTGGGACCTCGTTGGTGAGAATGGCTGTGGTTCACTTTGGGGAGCTCTGGTCCTTACATTGTGCATCACTTCCTGGCTCCAGAGGGGAAGATGTGTGCTGTTTAATCTTCAGGAGAAGCTTGTCACACTGGCTTCCTGGCATGTACTCGACTGTTCTTATCGTTGGAAGAGCTTGGGACCTCCTTACCGCTGAGGATGGCTTTGGTACTCTTCAGGATGGCCTTGGTTTGTTTTGTTTTGTTTTGTTTTTTGTACTGGGGATCAAACTCATGACCTCACGCTTGCCAGGCAGGCACTTAAGCCACTGAGCTAAATCCCTGGTCCTAGTCCTGGTTCTTATTTTGAGCACAACTTCTCGGCTCCAGTGTAGAACCCTCAACCTACCGGCACAGCTCCTTCACCCTGCTGGCATAGACTTCCTACTTCCACTGCTGACCTACAGGCCTTCGCAGTGCAGATCCTTAAAACAGACTGGCGTGAGTCCTTCTTCTGGGCCCTAGACCTCCAGTTGGACTCATGGGAGGCATTGTCATGGGCTCTAGGTCTTCATCTGGACTCATGCAGCACATTGCTGTGGGATCCAGGCCCTTGGCTGAATATTCTGGGTCTTTAGTGTTGTGGACAGATTTCCTGTACTTTCTTGTGTTTTACTCTGGGTGACCATCATAAAATAATAGTATAAATTCTGTGTCCTGATTGTAATTGTTCTCCTCACAACCCCTGACTACAACACTGGGTGATGAAGCACGAGACCACAGGCTTTCTGACTTCAAAAGCTTCCACATAGTTGGGTGTGGTGGTGCATACCTGCAATCCCATCATTCAGGAAACTGAGGCTGGAAGCTCACTGTAAATTCAAAGCCAGCCAGAGATTTAGCTCAGTAGCATAAGTGCCTGCCTGGCAAGCCCATGAGTTTGAGCCCCAGGAACAACAACAAAAAAAAGCTCAAAGCCAGCCTAAACTATATAGTGAGACCCTGTCTCAATAAAACTAAACAAGGGGCCAAGAATTTAGCTCACTGGCAGGGCGCTTGCTTTGCAAACATGAGGTCATGAGTTCAATCTCCTGTACCAAAAAAAAAAAAAAAATTAAAACTAAACAAAAACAAGAAAGTAATGAAAGTAAAAAGGGGCTGGGGCTGTAGCTTAGGATGAAGACCCTGGATTCATTCTCTAGCACTATAAAAACAGACAAACAAACAAACAAAAAAGACAAAACTCTACACCAGATTGAATGACTGTCGGACCCAGAAGTGAACACTGTCTTCTCAGGTCCTTGCTGCAGTTGGGAGGGTCACCTTTGGTCAGGGTCAACTAAGGGAATTGCAGTTTTCAAATTGCTTGTTAGGTCAAGGAGGTGTGTGGGTGGGTGGTCCTTGTGGCCTTCTCAGGGTAGAAACTGAGGAAACCCAGGAAGGTAAAGGAACTGGCCAGGGAGTGGCCCTGCAGTGATGTCTGAGAATGGATGGGAGTTTGGAAACAGCCCAGAGTGACTTGGAGCACTGTTGACTAAATGCTTGTCCTGCATTTAGGGTTCATAGGCAGGTTCCCAGATGTTGAGGAACTTCTCTCCCTGTCTAAACAAAATCTGTGTCCTTGTGACTTGGCCCGGTGGCTGCCATTCCAATCTCCGGAGGCAGAGAATGGCCTCTTTATGACCCCTTTCCCATCCTCACTCCACTAAGGAGCCTGGTGATGTGGTTACCAGCTGGGCAGATTACAAAGGTCTTGTTAGAATTGCTGGGTGAGTATCTGCTTGGCAAACTTGAGATCGCAAGTTCAATCCCTGGCACCAAAAAAAAAAAAAAAAAGAATTGCTGGGTGAGGGTGCCTTCTAGTGCCGGATTCCTCCCACAGGAAGTGAAGGTGCAGTCCACCTGGCCCTGGGGCACCAGCACACACTCGGTCCAGGCTTACAAAGGGGCAAGCAATGGTGAAGACAGATGAGTGGTAGATGAGAAGGCCCCTCACTTCCTCTCCTCCACTCAGGTGGGATCTCGGTTTAGAGTCCCAGAAGTAAAGGCAGGGACTGTCTCGGCCACCTGCCCAGGTGTCTTTGAAAGGCTCGCTTCTTGGCCCCGTAGTGTGAAGCCTTTACAGGGCATCTGCAGGGCATGTGTGCCTGGAAAGCAGTGCAGCTGTCACCCAGGGCTGCCAGGTGCTGGCTCTGCCTAGCCCAGCTCAAGCTGTGGCCTGGGGATGTGAAGTCAGAACAAGGAGAGGCTCCTCCCTGTGAGTGTTCTCTTGATTGCATGTAGATTGTTAGAATAAATTCTTCTGGAACCAAAATGTAAATCTTTGCATAACACAGTTGTGGTGCAAAAAGAAATCTAACCTACCAGTGAGCTCCTATCTGCCTCATCCAGAATTCTGAGAGCTAAAGGAAACTTACTGGTTGCTCTCTTTTTTTTGGGGGGGGGGGTCTTTTTGAGACAGGGTTTTGTTATGTAGTTCAGGCTGGCCTTGAACTCACTTCATAGCCCAGACTGGCCTCAAACTTGCAGCAGTCTTCTTACCTCAGCCTCCTAAGGGTTGGGATTATAGGCATGCACCACCTTGCTTGGCTCTTTCCTTCATTTTTTCTTTCCTTTTTTTTTCTTTGTGCATTGATTGTATTCTTGTCTTGCTTTAATAACTATTTTCTTTTTCTTTCTCTTTCTGTCTCCACCCCCTTCAATGCTGGGTACTGAATCCAAGGTCTCAAGCATGCTAGACAAGTAAATGCTCCATAACTGAGCTATATTCTCAGCTCCTAATTAAAGTTTGAGTGCTCCTCTGCTATAACTTAGCCTTATGGGGAGGGTAGCACTTTGATGCTTGCAAATCTTAGCTAGGAATATGTTGAGTGGGATGTCTGTCATCTGAGCCCCCTCTGCTGCGCAGGGCTGATAGCAGTGGGTCTGTCTCTCTGTGCAGATCCTCAGCGGAGAGTCCACCCCCAGCCACCCCCCCCCCGACTATGGCTGTCTCTTTGCATCTCTCTGTATTTTAGCCTCTCCGGTTGTCTGTTTCCCTAAGTGCAAAGCTCCCCAGATGCTCCATTCTAGGCTCTGGTCACAGACTGTTTAATCTATTGTCGCCCTCTTCTTTCCCCTCCTGTGGCCGCCCCATCCCTCTTCCCTCAGCTCAAAGGCATCCTCTGCCTTTGGGATAGCAGGAGGGAATTTCAGGCCAAGAACAAGATGCAGTTGTAGTGATTTTCACAACTGATTACCATCTGTACAGTTTACCAAGCGCTTCCACAGACAGGGTTTCATTTGGTCTGTCCTCAATACAATCTCGCACGATGGTTAATTTTATGTGTCAGCTGGCCTGGTCCTGGGGTGCCAAGGCATTGGAAAGCATTTTGGCAGTGTCTAGAAGAGTGTTTTTAGAATGCGGTAAACATCTAATTGATGGATGGGGTAGAGCAAGCAGATTGCCCTTCCCAGAGTGGTGGCCCTCATCCAGTCAGATCAAGGCCTGTGAAGCACTTTGTCAGAAAGGTTCTTTCAGGCTAATGCCATGGACCTGGGATACCAGCTTCTTTCTGTCTTTGAACTTGGGACATCAGGTTTCCCTGGGCCCTGAGCTTTTGAGGCTTTGAACTGGTGCCGCATCACAGACCCTGCTGGGTCTCGGCATGCTGACAGACACATCCTGCCACTCCTGTGACTTGCCAGCCTCTTTTACTCCATGAGCTGATTCCTTACTATGTTACACACACATACCATTTGTTCCGGTTCTCTGGAAAATCCTGACTACTGAATACACCATGCCCCATGGACATCACTAATATCCCTGCTTCACACAGAAATGTTTCAGAGACAGAGCCACACTGAGCCCAGCCTTGAGGTTTCTCCAACTTACTCAAGGGCAGGGTTGGCTTCCTTGGCGGAGGAGTTGAAAGGCACAGTTAATTCCTTTAGGTCTTCTTGTTTCTGTCAGGTACACCTGCCACTGCCGCCTTTCCAAAGAAGCACAGAATGCTCTGTGAGGACCCAACCTCAGGGGCTGCGCCTGGGCTCAGGTCTGCGGAGCCCAGCCCCTGAGGCATCCGAGAAAGCTGTGCTTGGCCTCTGGCTCTGCCCTGGGTGACAGTTTGTTCTCTGGATAACAGGCCACTGACACCCTCTGAGGGGCGCTGATCTTGCTCACATCTCCCTCCCTTCCTCCTGCCCTTCTCCAGTGTCAGGGACATTCTGTAGCTCACTGGGGCCAGAGGAAGCAGCAAGCCCTGGCTCCAGGCCTCTTCCCCAGTGGGGCTGGTTTGTGGTGATGCTTTCCCAGGGTGCAGGCAGATTGATGTTCACAGTGAGTTAAACACAGACACTGGCTGTCCCTGGTCCTGCTGCCACTTTCTTTTTACACAATTGAAAATATTCAAGAACCCACATTATTCCATTTTGTTGTCAAGCTACACCACCAAGAAGAACTGTTTTTCCTTGTCTCTTTGTACATTCCTTTCCCGCTCCAGATGATCTCCTCCTGCCTGCAGGTTTATTTCCAAAACAAGTTCAGGAAAAGGCGTTTGGCTCACACATTTTGGTCTGCTGTGGTCCCAAAATGTTTTGGAGATTCTCTGGGGGAGGAGACAGGTTAGCTTCTTCTTGGCTGGGTCATCCTGGTGCGAACGCAAATGCATCCTCATTTTTAGGTGGTGGAAAGAGAAGGAAAGAGAATAAAGGAAGGAAATCATGGAAGAACCCATCAGCAAATAACATGAATGTAGTTATATTGGTGATAATAAGTTTGCAGCAATGACTTGCTTTTTTCAGATAATCTACAAACGGGGCTGCTGGCCCGCCAGGAATAGGGGAGCAATGAATGCAGCAAGCCACATACCAGTTGCAAGATTATGTGAATTCCTATTTTTCCATTCCTAGTATTTGAAAACACTTCAACACACTTGCTGTTAACAATTGTCCTTCTTGCTGCAAGCGTGCGGAGAAATAGGTCAGTGAAGGATAGACTGCTCAGAAAGGTGAGCTGCTGGACCGAGTGGACAGGAGGGGGGATTGTCTTCCCGAGGCAGCCCCCACTGAGGACCTGTGCAGATGGAGTCACTGGGAGCATGAAAGAGGCTTTCTAGAAGGTGGGAGCCTGGGGGAGAAATCTGAAAGAAAGGCATGTAGAGGCGTCCATTCAGCGGCCTTTGATGTAATGTTCCCCCTAGTTAAAGGACATTTATCCATGAATTATTATCCAGGCTACTGTTTGCATCAGAAATAACAGCTGTGACAATGCACACTGCAAAGGCCAACCCTGGGGGTGGGGAGGCTCCTGTCACCTCATGCATTTGGTTAGGCCGGAAGCGGAAAGGAGTAGATGAAGTTTGTTACTAATCCAAACATGTTTCAGCTGACGGTGGAGGGGAGGGTACTGTGAGAAACCCCAGAAGGAACCAGGCCTCTCCGGGGCCCAGACAAGGACAGCAGCTCATGTCTAAGGGGAACACACACAGGCAAGGCACTGGGAGCTCACCACAGCCCTGAGTGCGAGGGCCAAACACGGCGAGTGGGCACTTGCTCCTTCTGGGCAGAGACCCCTCCTTAGGACTCAGAGCAAGCATTGTGTGACCAGAGGCCAGACCCTTGGCTCTCATTTGGAGCATCTCTGCTCTCCAATCTAAAGGAGGTAAATAGCAACCTCACAACCCTTGCTGTGGGGGATGAGAGGTCTGAGGACCTGCCCCCAGCAGTCTTTCATTCATTCATTCATTCATCCATCTATTCATTCATTCATTTCTATCATGTCTTCCAGAAGGTGATTTTTGAGCACTTAGGTACATATCATGTGTTGTCATCCACGGGGGATGAGAATGTAAGGTTTGGAGTCAGACCTTGATAACTGAATCCCTCTGAGCCTTGATTTCCTCATTTGGGAAATGGGTACCATTAATCCTGTCCTTAAAACATACATAGTGTGTGCTCTAGAAAAGGTGGCAAGAGAGAGTGCGAGCCAAGCCCGGAAGATGTTCCTGGTCTCTCGGGAGCCAGACTCAACAGCTCCTCTCAGTGTGTCCACGAGTTGGCTGAGCAGCAGAGGGAGGCAAGACTTATAGTAATGTGTGCCAATGTGTGCCCTGCCACTTACCAGCTGGGTGACAATAAGCAAGTTCCTCAGATTCTCTGGAAGAGCTAGAGATTTCTTTCTTGTAAAATGGGAAAATGAAAGTAACACAGAAGTATAGGGATATGAATTTGTGAATAGGAGGTAATAAATACAAAGCACCTGACAGTAACATCAATCAATTGTAGTATCATTTTTGAGGGAAGTCAGAGGAATCACAGAAGAGGCGAAATCTGACACAGGCAGAGCTTTAGAGGGAGACAACAGACATAGGACTCAGGCCTGGCAATGGGGAGAGACAGCGCATGTGGGGTGAAGCAGCACCATGGGTCCTGTAAGGCAGCTCACACAGCAGCTTCTGCAGAAAGGGGTGGATTGCTGCACAGAGCTGAGAGGTTGGGAGTAGGTACACGGAGATGTGAGGGATCAAAGATGTCCCAGGGAATTGGGTTTTCTCTGATTGGTCTTCCTCTGATTTATTTTTTTTTCAGCCTCCTGAAAGTTCCAACATATCCTTAGTCCTGGGGTCTCCAGGTGAGAAGGCATTGCCTCTCCCAGGAGTGCCAGTGAGAGCCTTGTGTGTCCTTCATCCTGATTGGGTTCCATGCCCACTGGTAAGCAGAGTGTGCTCTGATTGGCCAGGCCTGTGACTAATGCCCAGCCCTGGTGGTGAAGGAGCGTCCCCAGAGAACAGCAAGGCACAGGTGCCAGGGGTGGGGGTGGGGTGGGGATGGTTGCTGAGCAATGAAGCAGCAGGTCGCTATTATGCCCGTGTTTGTACTGTGCTTTTCAGTGTGTCCGTGTCCCTCGTGTGCCTTACTCCGTGGTAGCTACTGTGATTTCCTGGCTGTTCCTGGGATGCTGTTGGTTCCTCATCTCATTTGGGTCTTAAATGTCACCTACTCAGCAAGACCTTTCCTGAACACTTCAGTTTAAACACTTACCAGTCCACTTATTTAACTACAGAATGACCAAAATTGCATATTGTTTTCATTAATTTTTATAAGGTAATATGACAGGAAATAGAAAAATGACAGTTTTATCAAATATACTCAACAATTTTTCTGTCTATGGTATATTTTAAAGCATTCAAGGGGCCAAGGATGTAGCTCAGTGGTAGAGTGCTTGCCTAGCATGCACCAGTGAAGCATTCAGTTCACAACACAGTTACATTCAGTATACAACAGTGTCACAATCCGGAGGTGGTATCTGTCTCTTTCTGAATTCTTGTTGCATTATTGCCTTTCTTTGAACAACACACTTACACTGTGTGTTGCCTTTCCTTTTTCCTGTGGGTGGAATAATTTTAATAAAGTGTCTGCTTCCTAAGTGCAACGGTGAAGCTGCCCATGATGGACACTGGAGTGGGCTTTTTTTTTTTTTCCAGGGTGGACGTTTTGCTATCCCATATTTTTCAATTACTTGGTCTGTTAGACTTAGTCTAAATTGTAAATATCTTTCTGGGCCCACAAGTTTTGAATAAATAACAAATGAGTTCCATACGGTTTGGTCCTGAAGGTGCTAAATATTTTATAATAATATTTTCCTCACTTTTTTTGGTCCCAGGTATCAATAATTTGTTCTTTCTTCATAGCAGGAAAAGTCTCTGTTTATTCTCTATCAGCGGACACCAGCACTGGGTACTACTTGTGATTCATATATGTATCTCTTAATTTCTCATTGTCATGGATTTTATTTATTAAGGGTGTTTCTTCTGAGTTTTGTGTCCCAGAGTGGTAGAATTTTTCTCCTTCCAGCACCTCAAATTCCATTGTCTTTTGGCTTCTACCATTTCTGTTCAGAAGTCAGCTGTCAGCCCTTCTTTTGAGTAAACTAGATGCTTTTTAAAGATTTGGTTTCTTGGTTTTTAGCAGTTTTTCAGTAAAGCATCTTTGTTCAGGGGGTACTACATAATTTCCATGTGTTTATGAAGTTCTCTTGGTTTCCTTTGGCATGGTTGATAGTATGTATGGGATAGTTTCAGTTCCTTTGCATTTACTTAAGGGTGTTCTATGAGCCAGTATATGTCTATTTTGAAGAACATCATTTGTGCACCTGAAGAAAATGGGTTGTGGGGTGGAACACTCTATAGACATCTACTAAATCCATTTGCTCAGAAGTTTGATTTAGTTCTAATATGTCATTACTGATTTTTTTGTCTAGTTGATCTGTCTTTTTTTGACTGTGGAGTATTGAGGTCTCCCAATACAATTGTATTAAAGTTCATTTGATTTTTCATGTTTGTTACTAATTGTTTTACACAGTTGGATGCACTGGTATTTGTTGCATATATGTTTATGATTGTTATCTCTTCCTCTTGGATTGTTCCCTTCATGAGGATGTAGTGATCTTCTTTCTTTCTAATCAGTCTTGCTTTGAAATTCACTTTATCTGAAAATAGAATAGCTACCCCTGCTTTTTTCTGGGTTCCTGTCACACATAAAGCATTGTTTTTCATCCTTTGACTTTCAGTCTATGAATTTCTTTTTGAATTAAATGTGTTTCTGGTATGCAGCATATTATTGGATCTTGCTTCTTGATCTATTCTGTCAGTCTGATTGGTGAATTGAGATCATTAACATTGATGGTTATAATTGATACATATTGGCTTATCATTGTCATGTTATTTTCCTGTTGCTGCTCCCTTTTTTATTCCCTCTCCCCTAATTGTTTGCCTTCCCTGGTAGATTCCTTCTGTTGGGGTTCATGGAGCTGGAGGCCTTATTATCTCTTTCTAGAATGTCCTTCAGAACATTTTTGCTGGTTTGGTGGTCATAAATTTCCTCAGATGTTCTTTGTCATCAAAGTTTCTTATTTCTCCATAAATTTTTAAAGATAGTTTTGCAGAGTGTATCAATCTGGAGTGAAAGTTGTTTTCCTTTAGAACTTGGTGTACTGGGGCTGGGGATTTAGCTCGGTGGCATAAGCCCCTGCCTTGCAAGCGTGCGGTTGTGAGTTCAATCCCTGGTACAAAAAAACAAAAAACAAAGCAAAAAAAGAACTTGGAATATTTCACTTCAAGCTCTCCTTGACTTGAGAGTTTGTGCTGAGAAGTCAGCAGTAATTTTGATGGGCTTCCCTTTATAGGTGATTTGTTTCTTTTCCCTAACAGCTTTTAAGATTCTATTCTTAGCCGGGCGTGGTGGCACACTCCTGTAATCCTAGCACTCGGGAGGCTGAGGTAGGAGGATCGTTGTGAGTTCGAGACCAGCCTGGGCTACAAAGTGAGCCCAAGGCCAGCCTGAACTACATAGCGAGACCCTGCCTCAAAAAGGCAAAAAAAAAAAAAGATTCTATTCTTGTGTTAAATGTCTGGAATCTTGACTACGATGTGCCTAGATGTAGCTTTTTAAAAAATCATTGCTAATTGGAGTTCTATATACCTCACTTATTTGTATGTCAAATTCTTTTTCTCTATCAGGAAAGTTTTCTATCATGATATCTGTGAACTTTTTTAAAATGTCATTTGTAGTATCTCCTGCTGTTTCATTGGGTCCAATCAATCTTAGGTTATTCTTTGTCCCATCTAGCAGCTGCCAAATTGCTTTCTCATGGTCCCTTGCTAGTTTTGAGAAATTTTTCTTTTCCTGCTCACTAACTGCAAACCTGTCTTCAATATCTGAGATCCTGTCCTCACAGTGGCCTAACCTGCTTTGAATATTGTCAGTGGAGTTTTTATTCTCCTGGACATCTGCTCGAAACTGCTTTATAGATTCCCTTTCTTTCCTATGCTGATTTTCTATAATTTTCTTAAGCTCATCTACTTTTTTGTCTGTGTGTGCTCTAACATCACTAAGCATGGTGTGTATTTTGGTAATCTCTGTGGTTACCTGAGAGGTTATTTCTGATTTTATTTTTTTCTAGAGCCTCATTCAATTGCTTTATTGTTTCCACTTCAGTGAGACCTGGTGGGGGGCTTTCAGATTTTCCCACCTCATTGCACCCTGTATTTGTCATTGGTGAACTGGATATCTGGGATTGCATTTTGCTTAAGTATTCTCTCATTTTCTTTTCTGGTGTTTTTTGTTTAATTTCTGGGGTGATGCTTGTAAATTGCCTATGGTGGGTTGCTTTATTGGTAGTGTTTAGGACAATTAGGTGATGATTACTTCTCTGAAGTATCTTCCAAGTGTAGCTGGTTTTTGGGTTTTGAATATGTTGGAAGATCTTACCTCTTCAGTTTGTTGGAGAGAAGAAGTTGTTGCTTGTTTGGCCTATTCCCTGGTTCTTTGGCACTGTGCAACTGTATTTTCTGTGACCCTTAGTTAATCTCAGTCAGGACCAACAGCTATTTAGAACAATTATGTCAATGTTGGCTATTGTGGTATCAATAGCCACAAATACAGCCTAGAAAACAAGAAACTGAGCCAACCCTTAATTGCAATTTTTAACCATATGAACTAGATTTGTGACTATATAACAAAATGTAAAATAAGCCAGATAACTATATGCAATATAAAAGTTCATAATATGTCAATGTTGCTCTTGAGGATTAAAATTTAAAATGAATTAAGGAGAAAATAGAGAAGTGGGAGAAGAGAAAGAGATTAGAAATAAGATAGGGGGACAAATTAAGATCACACTAATTTGGGGAAACTGGTGCAGAAGATTGAAGGAAAAGTGAGATGGAAGAGAGAAAAGCAAGAACAGAACAGAACCACACCCACAAAGAGGTTAGGACCAACTGTCACACTCATATGAAAACAATGAAGGAGAAAGAGACAAAACAAACAAAAACTCAAAAAGCAAAAACGAAAAAGAAAAACAGTTAATTTCCAGGATTGTCTGTTTTTACTAGTAGACAACCTGTGGAGACGGAGTCCCAAATTGTGCTGATCTGTCCCAGCAAGCCAGCAGTCGCTTTATGGTGGCGTAGTGGATAATCTCAGCAGGCCTGCCTGAGACCAGTCTCAAGGGGCTCGCCCCAGTCCAAGCAATTTCCATGGCTCTGCACCCAGCTGGGAGCTGCTGGAGGAAGCTGGCAGCAGTTTTTGGTTCTAGGCTTAATCAGGCCCATCTCCAAAATGGCTCCCGGCTAATCGCTCTCTCCCTGTAGGAGGACTAAGTCCTCTGCACTCACCACCAGGCAGTGTAGTCCTCCATGTCTGCTGCTCCCCTTCACTGCTGTGTCTCTTTGCAGGGGCCTCTGGGGCAGGTGAGCCATCACCATCACTGTGATCATGTGTCCCCAGGTTCAAACAGCTCCTCTTGTGCAGTGAGTCTTGTCTCAGGGCAAAGGTGCCACTGGCTACTGCCTTCTTCTTCTTTCTTCTTCCTCTTCTTTGTTTTGTTCTGGTACTGGGGATCAAACTCACGACCTTGCACTTAGCAGGCAAGCACTTGAGCC
This sequence comes from Hydrochoerus hydrochaeris, assembly GCA_004027455.1. Classification (NCBI taxonomy): domain Eukaryota; kingdom Metazoa; phylum Chordata; class Mammalia; order Rodentia; family Hydrochaeridae; genus Hydrochoerus; species Hydrochoerus hydrochaeris. The sequence goes on along the minus strand of PVLA01004049.1, from coordinate 14,674 downwards.
ACTGAACTAAATCTTTGGCCCCGGATTTCTTCTTCTTTGAAGTTTTTCTTTTCACTCTCTCTGTGGGTTTCAGTTCACACTTCAGATTTTTCCTGGGTCCCAGGACCCACTGCCTACCTTCTTGTCTTCCTCACAATGCTGTAGTCCAGCGTCTGGATGGTGAATCTCAGAGAGGCTGTTTTCTTTGCAGCCTACTGCTCCACCATCTTCCCAGAAGTCTCCTCACTTTTTGATTATAGGATAACTTGTTAGATGTTGATCAACTCTGTCAACACCACCCACAGAATTATTATAATCATTGACCATTATTAGAAGTTTTTTAGTTTTGTTTCTTCTTGCACGCTCTATCATTTCTGTATTATGAATTATTGACAAGGAGACCTTTTTTTGTCTTTCCATTTCAGAACACAGCCTTTTTTCTCTGCTTGCTAACATTTCTTCCTTTTTTCAGTTTTTTGTTTTCTTTTGCAGATCGTTTGGCACTTCCTATTCAGTCTCTCGGTGTCCCAGATGTGTCCATTTTGTATTAACATCACTGAGTTCTGGAGAAGTCTAAAAATCGTTATTTTATGTACTTCTGGTAAGAGTTTTTATAGATTATAGCACAAAATGATAGGTTATTTTTCACAAATAAAGTAAACAAGAACTAATAAAAGAAAATAACCAGAATTTATTATTAGATTTCACTGGAAACAAACATCAAAGGTGAATACTATGTTCTAAATTAAGGAAAAAAATGCAAAATGTTGATTTAAAATAGACATGCAAGCATATCTCGTGTGAACAGGGATGGACTGACTAGTTGAAGTGACACATGCCTGAGCAACTCAGAGCAGTCAGTACATGAACAAATGTGCTGCCCAAGTAATGCTTGGGGTAAGCTAAGTGGTTAAAAGTATAACCTCCTTGCTAGGCATGATAGCACACACTGTAATCTCAACACCCAGGAGGCTGAGGCAGGAGCATTGCTGAGAGTTCAAGGCCAGCCTGGGCTATATAGTGAGTTTAAGGCCAGCCTAAACTACATACAAAAACCTGTCTCAAAAAAGAATAAAATGAAAAATGTAACCTCCTTGTAGCTGGGTGGGGCATGGTGGTGCATGCCTGTAAATCCAGCATTCTGGGAGGCTGAGTCAGGAGGATTGGATGTGTGAACCCAGCCTGGAATTTGGCAACCTAGTGAGAACTCATCTTTAGAAAAGGGGAAGAGGGAGCTGACAATGTAGCTCAGTGTGAAGGCCTTGGGTTCAATTCCCAGTACTACTAAATAAATTAATAAAATTTTTAAAAAGCAACCTCCTTCTAATTCTTTCCATACTCTTTATTCCTCTTTCTTGCTTTATTTTTTCCTTAGAGCTTTACACTATTATAATGTTTTACTTATTTATTCTCTTATCAGTCTTTTTCACTGAAAAGTAAGCTCCCAGGGAAGGGACTTTTGTTCATTCTGGCCTCTGGCCTATCGATTTAGAATTGTGCCTGGCCCATAGTAAGCACTCAATAAACAATGGCTGAATGAATGACTGTTTCCCCTACAGCCATGCCGTAGAAGTGAGATGAAGGCAATTCTCCTTAAGGACACTGAAACTTGAGAGAAAGATCCTCAAAGGTTTAAAAAATTTTAAGCCCTAATTGAATGTTAATGAGAAAACAGCAGAGAGGAACTTCACCCATTACAGCGTGTGCCCACTAAGTGAAGGTTAAATGATGCCCTGGCAGGAGTTCACCTAGGGAAAGCGGCAGGAGACTTGAGTCACCACCTGGTACCGTAATCCGCGCTTCCTGGGTGCGGAGCCACGGCCTGCTCCGTCTCAGTCAGAGCTCAATCACGCTGGGAGCGGCCCCTGACTTTCAGCAAACAGCAGCAATCACATTTTAATTAATGTTGCCAATTTGAATCTTACTGGCTTCATAGTTTCCTTTAAATAGAATCTGTCAGCTTGTTTGGATTTTATTGTTTTAATAGTAAGCCTAAATCCTTAATAAGTTAGTACTTTATGTTTGTATATATCCAAAGAACATTAAGACAAAAACTAAGTAACTTTGTGAGGATTTGTATCCTTTATAAAGAAACATACTTCATATTCAAGATAAGGAAACACTTTGCAAAGGTCAAACCCTCCTATCACGGGGAGGCACAGAGGAGCCCATCTGGGAGTTCTTGGAAGGCTGGACCTGTATCCTGGAACTTGAAGACTACCTGGCCAGTCCAGCCTCTCATTCTGCAGGACTCCTGATCCCAGGGTGCTTTCCCTGGCAGGATCTCCCTTCCACATAAGGATACCTACACCCTGATGCCATCCTGTCACTTCCCTGAAAGTGACCGGGACAGGGCTTCAGTCTCCGTGAAAGGCACAAGGCCCCAGTTGCTAAGAGCTCCCTGGCCACTCCCTCCCCAAGCCTCCCAAGATGCATGTAATGGGGAGAGGTTTATTACTCAACAGGAATTTCCCCTGGTGATTTGAATTTTTGCTGGGAACTGGAGATATCTAGGGCAATGTTCCATCTCTGGCTGGAGGGCCTAGGGAAGACAGTTATCAAGCATGGCCATGGCCATGGCCATCCTTGCCCTCAGAAGTGACCTCAAGGTCACTTGCTTGGGTTTTATTCCTGCAATTTGCAGGGAGGGGTGTAAGTATCATCCTTAGCAAGGCTGGAGACTGGAGAGTTGGGCAGAAGCTGGCAACCCAAGAATCTGTCCTGCCTACTCTGTGTCAGTTTTGCAAGAAAGCTTGCAAGGGGCAAGCTGCCCTCTATCCCCACCCCCCAGAGTCTCTGCTGGGAAGGGCAAGAATGGTCCCATGGCAAACATCCCTAGTGGGCAGAAGCTGGCAGTGGAGGAATTAGGCCAGGTGAAGGCTGAGGGCCACTACCTGGAGCACATACAGGCCAGGGTGAACGCAGTTTCTCCAGCGCTGGCTTCTCAGGGGCTCAGGACTCCTGATGTAGGAAGTGCTGTGTGGGCTTTGGCAAAGGACTGGCCTCCGAGGGCTGCCTATGCGTTCATAAGGAAACAGAGCGAGAGCTGAAATTTGACCAAAGCCATATTGCATTCCAAAGAGATTGAAGCAGGTCACCTGCTATGTATTGGGCCTTATGTTAGGCTGTGTGCTGTTAAGTTTGGGGTGAGTGAGCCCATTAATTAGATTGCTACTAAGGCCAGGGACAAAGGTGAAGTCTCTGGCTTTCTTTTCTTTTCTTTTTTTTTTTTTTTTGTGGTACTGGGGATCAAACTCATGACCTCATGCTTGCCAGGCAGGCACTTATGCCACTGAGCTAAATCCCCAGCTCAAGTCTCTGGCTTTCTAAGCTAGCAACTCAAAAAACCACACAAAGTTTTTCCTATCTCCTAGTCTTCTACAAATACAAGTCGAGGGTCCCTTATCTGAAGTCCTTGGGACCAGAAGTATTTCAGATTTTGGAATATTTATACCTAATGTGATACCTTGGGGGACAGAACTCAAGTATAAACATGAAATTCCTTGAGGGTTCACAGGCACCCTATACATGAACACCGAAAGCAATTTTATACCATGTTTTTAGTGCAAGTTCTGAATATGAGATTAAGTGTGTAGTTTTCCACTGGTGGTGTTTTTAGGTTGGCAAGGTATTTTGGAGCATCTCAGGTGCTGGGTTTTTTGGATTGGGGTACTCTCTGTGAGCGCTGTGTTCCTGGCTCTCAGGAAGAGCCCATAAGGAGTTAGCGACTATGGCTCTGAAGCTTGGGATGAAAGAAAAGAAACTCCCCACCCACGTTGAAGGGCTGAGAGGCTCAGGGTGCTATTAATTTCCAGAATTTGCAGATCTTACTTCCCTGCATCTCTCCACATGGCCTGGCCAGGTCAAGCACACACCATAGGGCAGAGAAAAGGAGCCAGCAAGCACTGATGTGGCTTGTGCACTGCTGGGCTGGCTTCTGCCTTCTTTCTTTTGCTGCTTGCATCAGTCCAGTTCATTTCACCCTTGGTGACTGCTGGCCTAATGGTTGAATCCTAGAAGGCAGCTCTGGCCTGGGCCTGGTGGAGCTCAAGCACTGGGAGAACTGGGGCTCTTTTGGAGCCTCCCCACTTGCTGCTGGCACAGTGCAGCTGTGCGGTGGTTTGTCTAGAACGTACAGCATTGCAATGCCTTCTCCTTCCCCAGAGGGTGCAGCAAGCACCTGGAGACAGCAGAGCAGCTATGGCCCTTTGAGGGACCCCCTGAAGTCACTTTCTGAAGTGTGGGTCACAGGGGAGCCTCAGCCTGCTGCCAAGGAGGGGCCTAGAGGCACCCAATAATAGAAGTAGGAGCTTCAGTCCTTCCTTGTCACTGTTGGGAATGAACTCCTTGAGTTTCAGTTCGTGTCCACTTTTATGGGAAATGACAAGAACTCTGCCTACGGCCTTGGTTCCTTTGTCTCTGCACCCAGAGAAATCCAAAGCATGGATGGGAAAGGACAATAAAGCCTGGCCTTCGGGAGAAAGATGATGATGGTCTCCTGGGTGAATCTTTTCTTCTTTTTGTGTTTCTTTCTAACTCTCCCCATATTGACCAGCCTGGTCTGGGTTCATAGAATCAAGTGATCTAAGTAGCTGGGACTATAGGCATATCTGATCATACTGGGGCAGGGGTACCGGGAATTGAACTCACGACCTCACCCTTGCCAGGCAGGTGCTGTGCTGCTGAGCTATATCCCCAGCCGTTTTTTTTTTTTTAAAGAACTGTTTTTCTTTGACTTTTTATTCAAAACTTATACAATATAGTTTCTCCAGCTTCCTATCAAAGCAGACAAAACAGCTCCCACCCAAGACTAAGCAGCCTCCTCAGTCATCCAGTGAATAGTTACTGGCCATGTACCATTTGTTATTAGAGGGACAGGACCACATCCATCTTATTTGCTGTTTTTTTTTTTTTTTTTGGTACTGGGAATTGAACTCAACACTTCATGCTTGCCAGGCAGACACTTATGCTGCTGAGCTAAATCCTCAGCTCCCTTGTTTTTTCTTTTTTTTTTTAGACAGGGTCAGTATTTATTTGTTGCCCAGGTTGGTCTCCAACTTCTGGGCTTAGGAGATCCACCTGTTTCAGCCTCCCAAGTGCTGAGATTACAGGTACAGATGTTATGTGCTCAGCTCTTGCTTGGTCTTCATCTTTACTTCCAGTACAGTGCTGGGCTCAAAGCAGTTGCCTGATAAGCATGTGTGGAATGAATGAATGAAATAAATTCAGAAAATTAATAAAGTATGCATGTTATTGTCTCCTATCTTACCCAGTGATTAAGTTGGCAGTTAATCACTATTAGAGTCAATAGCTGTGGGAAAGGTGTTATTGACTCAGATAGTAAATATGCATATGCATATGAAAAGATTTAAATCACAAAAAGAAACCACTATTTACCAACCACTGTGGCTAGTTTTTTGTTTAAAATTGACAATACTGGGTGGTAGGAGGATACAGAGCAATTGAAATCTGTACCATGCTGTTAAGGGAGAGTAAGTTATTATAGCAAATTTGAAAAACTGTTTGGCAGTATTTACTAAAGTGAAACATATGTCCAACTTATGACCCTGCAATTCCATTCTTAGGTATATGCTCCAGAGAAACGTATGCATCTGTTCAGCAAAAATACACATTAAAATCTGCATAGTAGTTTTATTCATAGTAGCTACAAACTGTAAACAATGCAAATGCCCCTCAAGAGAACAGTAAATTACTCAGGCTCTCCTCACGTAATTTTTTTTTCTTTTGGCTTTTTGAGAGAGGCTCCCACAGGTATAGCACAGGCTGGCCTTGAACTGGCAGTGATCTTTCTGCTTCAGCTCCCAAATATTGGGATTACAGGCGTGTGCCTCCACACCTGGCTAACTTTGTGCAACAAAACAAACAAGCACACAAACACACAACAAAAAACTACTGATGTTACTGACCTATGCCACCATGTAAATGAATTGCATAGCCATTTAATGGAACTAAAAATCCAGAAATCAAAGTATACGTATTTACCTTAAGTTCAAAAACAAAAATAATTGTTCATGACACAAAATTAGAATGCTATTTATGAGGGTCGGGAGTATAGGTCAGAAGGGACACGAAGAACTGGAGGTGCCAGAAGTGCCTTCTGTTTGGACTTGGTATGGGTTACATGGGTGTGGATACATGCCCAGCATCACTGGGGTATGAGCTTAAGATTAGTACACTTACATGTACTTGATTGTCTTTGTGCATTAATAGGGACAATAGAATGAATATCATAAACGCATGTGTACCTTGATAGCCCTAAAAATAACCAACATTTTAAGTAACCATGTTTCTCTATCGAGGGTTATTTTGCTATTTTTGTTTGCTTGAGGCAAGGTCTAGCTATGTATGTAGTTCAGGCTGGTCTTGAACTCACTATGTAACCCCAGTTGGCCTCCGACTCGTGGTGATCCTCTTGTCTCGGCTTTCTCAGTCTAGGATTACAGATATGTGCTGCCGAGTCCAGCAGCCTTCTCCTGAGAAGACCAAGCTTGTTAGTCACTGTCTGAAGCTATTTTGCAACCCTCTTCCCTCACTCTGTGGACATTCTCACCTCCCTTCTTTTCTCACAAGATGGGTGTCTTTCTTCTTGTCTGTGGATTACCCTCTAGCTGGCATCCTTAAGCCACACGGTCCTATTTCAGGAACTTTATGCCCTCCCTCAACCTTCTTTTGCTTACATTTTTAACCCTCTCCTCTCACCTGGCTCCTCAGACCACAGACAACTCACATTTCTCCTCTCCTAGAAGAAATCCTCCTCTAATCCCCTAACTACTGGCCATCAATGTGTTTTTCCTTCCATATTCCCTGCCTTCATTTAATCTTCACTTCATACTGTTAAACTCACAGCTTTAAAATCTACAGGCCAAATCCTCCATGAATTTTCACCCGTCACAGTCAAAGAACACATTTTAGGTGTCACTTGCCTGACTCTTCCATCTGATGTTGCTGATTCCTTTGGTTTTTTGAAACCTCACACCTCTGACCTGTACAATCTCACACTTTTGACCTCTACAATGCCACAGGCTCCAGGCTCTCCCAGCTTGTGGCTGTGATCATTTCCATGCTGTGTCTTTCAGGCACTCTTGTTCCTTACTCTCCCTGAGTGTCGCCTGCCAGGCTTCTGCCTGGCTCCTCACCTCACATCCTCTCAGTCCTTCATGGGTGGTCTCACCATGTCAGTGCTACCCCATGCAGATGGCTCCAGACTGGTTTCCCCTGAGGTCAGGGCTACACATTCAAGTTCAGTGTGTTCCAAATCAACCCATGGTTCTACTCCTGACCCTTTTCCTCTGTTCTATCTCATTTGGTTATACTTCCTCCCTCACCAGATCATCCAAACTATAAACCTGGGCATCATGCAGGTTTTCTCAACCTCAGCCCTACTGATATTTTAGGCTGGAGAATTTCTTGTTGCGAGGAGACTGTCCTGGTCACCATAGGTTGTTTAGCAGCATTCCTAACCTCTACCCACCAGATACTGACTTTACCCCACCTCGGTGACAACCCTGAATGACTCTAGACATTGACCAGTATCGCCTGGGGAGGGAGGTCCAAATATCTTAGGGCTGAGAACCACTGGTCAAGGTCATGGATCTAGAAGTCACTGTCATTTTGAACTAATTACTATTTTTCTGAGCCTTGGTTTATTTTCTCTGCTAAAGGAGCTTAAAGAAGATAATGCACTATATATAAGCCAGAGTGTGTTTCATGATCTGTTTTCCCTCCTGAAGGCTTCTAAGGCCCTCAATTTTAGCTCCAAAGTATTTTATCCATCCACTCTCATCCACGCCTATCTGGATTATTGTGACTGCTCTTCAGCCTGTCACCCTCAAACACACACTTCACACAGCACAGGAAAACATCCCTCCAGCCCTGGCTGTTGCCCCTCTAGGACCGGATTTCCAGGCCTGCACGTTAAGATACCTCCTCCGTACACCACAGTTTTCTGGCCCAGTGTGTTAGTTCATGCTGCTCTTTCTGCCTGGGACAACTTCCCACACTCGATCTGCCTTCCATTCTTGCAGGCTCATTAGAGTTTCGTTTCCTCCAAAAAGCCAAACCCATTCAGACCCGTGCTCTTCTCTGTTCGCACGGTCCCTTCTCTACTTTCCCCCCACAATCCACCTCAGGTATCACATTTTTGTCTAATCTGTGCATCACAGAGGTTGTGGCCTTTTGCAAAAAGAAAAAAAAATTTGTTGAATATGTGTACTTCTTGTCTTGTCATTCCCTGAACAATACGCTATATTATTTGTGTCCCATTTATATATTAGATATTATGAGTCATCTCGAGACAGTGAATTCACAGAAGGCCATGCACAGCACATGCAACCTCACATAAGAAACTCAAGCACCTGCAGATTTTGCTATCTGCAGGGTCCTGGACACCAAGTTTGACTTCAAATATAAGCCCTACATGCTAGATGTTGCGATGCAAGATGGACACATCTGCCGTCCACATCACAGTCCACAACCTATTGGAGATTCACATGCTACTGATCTTCAGACTTGCAGTAATCTTAGCACTCTGGGAGTCCACTTCTTCCCTCATGGCTGTGAGACTCCCAAGTTTCACTCTCCTTGTATTAACCCTAGAAAGTCTAACCAGGTACCAAGCAGATTCACCAATCCTAACCTCCTTCCTCATCCAGTAACAAAGCTGTCAAGCCTAAGGGTACGGAATGTGTCTGTGGAATCCCGTGCCAGCGCCCCTCTTCGAGCCTCAGTTTCTCCACCCGTCAGGTATGTTTATATGCCCAGGGACCCTGGTGTGCGTAGGCCACTCAGGACCCTCCCGCCCAGTTTTCAGGATGATGTCGGAGGTCTGTACTAGGCAGACCACGCTGATCGACCGTAGGTGGCTCTGGCCGCGCCAGCCCACAGAGCTTGCCGCCGGATACGGGGCAAGGCAGCCGCTATCCAGGAAGACCGAGGCGAAGAGTCCCCAGAGCCCGAGAGGGGGCCGCAAAGGAGGCGGAGGCGAGGCGGGAACGCTGCGCGCCCTTCTCGGGCGAGAACCTGGCTCCGGCGGGCGGGGGTCACCAGGGTCGCCGGGCCGGGCGGGGCGGGGCGGGGCGCGGTAGTGGTGGAGTCAGGAAATTCCTTTCCTTTGCTGCCCCTCCCCGCCCCCTTTCCACTGGTTACCGGGAAAGAGAAAATGAAATGCTCTCCGGGCTTCCCAGAGCCGCCACTCCAGCCCCAGCCCGGCCTTTGGCTTTCGGCCCGCGCGGGAGCGCAGGGCGGCCGGTGCGCTCGAGTTCGGGGCCCGCCGGTGCGGAACCGGCCCAATCCGCGGCGGCTCTCGGGCTCCCGAACGCGCTGCCGCTCGATCCCACAGCTCTGGAAGGTGTCCCCGGCTTCGGTCCCGTTCCGCTTAAGCCGGTGTCACATGAGCCGCGGGGGAGTGGGGACTCGGGGAGCGGGCGGGGGCGCGCGCGCCGGGAGGGGCCGCCTAGTCCACCTCTGTGCACCGCGCCCGCCTGACGGATGCCAGGAATTCCCAATGAGCGGCGGTGGGGGGAAGTTTGGGCACCTCGGCCTGGCCAATGGAGAACCTCGGGAGGGCTCTGCCCCTTCCCCCGCCCCCGCCCGCGTCGCCGCCCGCAGTGCGAGTGTGTCGGCCGCGCTCAGTGGGCGCGGAGATTAGGTCCGAGCGCGCACGGAGCAGGCAGCCCGCGAGCTCCCGCCGCCGCCAGCCGCAACCTCCGTGCAGCGCAGCGGCGGAACTGGGCGCACGGGAGCTGCCCGGCCCGCCAGCCCAGCCCAGCCCTGCCCAGCCCAGCCCAGCCCAGCCCAGCCCAGCCCGGCCGACTCCCTGTTCCCCACGCCGGGGCAGCCGCCGCCGTCGCCCGGAGAGAAGGTGGAGGAAGTAAGCCATCCCCTAGCACACGCGCTCCATCATGGACCATTATGACTCCCAGCAAACCAACGACTACATGCAGCCCGAGGAGGACTGGGACCGGGACCTGCTCCTGGACCCCGCCTGGGAGAAGCAGCAGAGAAAGGTTAGCAGCTGCCCCCGCCCGTCGTAGCCCCCAGCTCGGAGCCCGGAGCCCGGAACCCGGAGCCGCTGCTCCCGCCGCGCTCCCTGCGCTGGTTCCGAGTGGGTTCCGGGCGCGCAGGGGCGGGGGCGGGGACGTCGGCCGCAAGGAACCGGGTGTTGGGTTACAGGCGCGGGGAGGAAGCCCCGAGCCCGCGAACGGCGAGCTGAGCGCTGGGAGGTGGCGCCGCGGGCGGGCAGGTTGCCCCGGGGGCCACGATCCAGGTCACCCCGCGGCTGCCGTGAGCATCCTCGCGTGGGCAGGGCTCGGGCGCGGTGCTGTGGAGGCCGGGGCTGAGACCCCGGCTCGGTGGCTGCTGGCTGGGGATCGATTTTTCTTTCCCTTCCCCGCCTCCCGGCCGCCTCCATATGGCGTGCGGTGGCAGCGCGCTTCCTGGGCCGCCCTGGTCTCAGTACCTGCGGGGCCAGGCGCCCGGGGCTCTGTGCGCCCCCAGCCCCAGCCCGAAGCCGGCTGCTGGAGGGGTTGGCGGCAGTCTCGGGTCCTTTTGGAGGTGGACGCGTGAGGGGTGCGCAGGAGACCGGGGAGCTCCGCAGCCCCCGGGGGGCCCTGTGGGGGCGGGGTCAGCAGGGCGAACCGTTTTATTGCTTAACTCTGGGCCGGTAGCAGCGAAGGCTTTGCGTGTGCGTCCTGCCTCCCTGACTCCCGCTCTTTTCTTGGCCAAGAGCGAGTGTGGGCAGCTGGGCTCGCGTGGAGGGGCCCCAGGGTGAGGGAATGGCTCCCGAGATCTTTGGGGTCAGTCGTGGATCTCTGCTTAGCCTCGGAGCTGCGTCCTGGGCTCCCGTGTGCGGGGTGCTCGCTCCGACACCGGAGCGGGCTGGGCAGCTGGCGGGGGGACCCGGGTAGTGGCGAGTGGCAGGAAGAGGTCAGAAACCACGCTTGTCTGGGCGGGGAGCGCCCCCAACACTGTCCTCCTTCCTGCCTGCGCTGTAAACCCTTGCCCCAGGCGGCCACGTACTCTGTCCCCCCCACTCGCCCCCAGCTGCCGGCTCCCATCCGGTCCCTCCCCGTTTCATACCCCCCCCTCCCGCTGATCCGGGAGTGAGGGGGACAGGATGGCTCGTCCCTCTGGATAGTGCGGTTAGGGCTGGGCTTGAGGGAGAGTGCTCATGTCCAAAAATGGTAACATTCACTCCCTTTTTTAAACTTAAAAGGAGGGGGGAAGTTTTAGAGAGCCGACTGAAGTTTTTTTTTTCTTCAGCCAAAGGCATCCTGTATTAGCTCACTCAGGAATCCTAAGCCCTGAAACGGTGCCCTTTTTACTCACTTCATCAGACAGGCAGAGGTAGTTTAAAGCACGAAATGGGCTTCCTCAAAGTGGCGTCGACCTGCATCCCTGCGCCTGGGGCTTCTCTGTGCGCGGCCCTATACAGCCACAGCATAAGGGAAGGCGCTTTGACTTTGTTTAAATCCCCATCTTCTCCCTGTTGGTCCCCTCTGGGACAACGGGGACTGAAGGGCTGGCCACAGCCCCCGCACTCATTCAGCTTGTTTCCTGGGACCACTGGGCTGTTTGTTGGAAAAGCTGAAAACTATTGGGTTGGGGGGGTGCAATTTGAAAATTGCCATGGGAGACCAGACGGGGGCTCTTATTTTTTAATTTCAAGGTGAAGCCTTCTTGAGAATCAGATGGGGGAGTGGGAAAGGGATGGTGGATGTCCTGTGATCTGCCAGGGGAGCTCCTGTCTGGGAGAAGTCCCTGCTGGAAGTAACAAGTTTGGACCTGGAAGGGGCAGGAGTGATGACACTGCCCAAAAACCAGACTTTGGAATGGCTGTGAGACTCAGATCCCGAGGGAGAGATGGACCCTGGGTCTATATTCAGTGTTATCACATGTATGAATGAACATATTAAAAGTGTTTGGAAAGAAAACATAGATTCCCTGGACTCTGACCTGGTGGGAACAGGTCGTCTTGGGAATTTGGCCATCTTGGGATAAATGCAAATGTCAAGAGCTGGTATTGGCTGCTGTGTGCCAGGCACTGTTCTAATCATGTCACCTAGATTGTCCCAGTTGTTACTTCCCACAGCTGTGCGAGCTGGGTGCACAGGAGGATGAAGCTATGAAGGCCAGAGAGGGGAAGTAGGCAGCCCTGAGTCCTGGGCTGGAGCATGGTGGAGCAGGGGACAGGCGGCTTCCCTTCTTTTGTCCCTTGTGGCCAGGAAAGCTGGGCCTAGCATCCAGAGCCAGAGGATCTTGGGACCAGGGGAGCCCATACCTGCTTTGGTAGGACTGATACCAGGGGACACACAGAAGGCCCTCTGGTTCTGAGTCCAAGGCTTTTATTCCCCCAGCCATTAATTCTCAGTTTCTTTTTGTGGGCCTCAGTTTTCACATCTGCAGAATTTCTGGCCTGCCAGGTTCTCAGCAGAGTGACAGGGATATAGGGAAATGATATTATATAAGATTTACAGCAGCGGGTAGTTTTGTACATGCTCCTAGCTTGTGGGAGGGGAAGGGGTTGTGGGGGACCAGAGCCCACAGGTGGAGAGAGTCCAACCATTTCTGAGGGAGGCTGGGGAGAGATGGCAGGAAGGGAAGCAGGGCTATGGGATCCAATGGTCGCTGGGTAGGAGACAGAAGAACTGTTTTTTATTTTTATTTTTGGTACCAGGGATTGAAATCATGACCTGGTGTTTGCCAGACAGGTGCTTAGGCTGCTGAGCTAAACCCCCCCATTCCTGGAAGACCTGTTTTTAGCCCTATTGCAACCATCAGTATCTGTGAGAGTCTAGGCCAGTCATTTATTTCCTTGAGCATTTTAAAGTTAGATCATTCCACAAATGCTTGGTGAGCACCTACTATGAGCCAGGCATGGTCCCCTGATGACCTTGAGCCACTGTGTAAGCTAGACCAATTGGGTCCTTGTCCTTAGCATGCTTATTTTTCCTCACCTGTAAGTAAACTGCATTTCTGCCTGCCAACTGCCCAGTGCTCTTCTGGTTTCTAGCGAAATGAGGCATTCAGAAATGTTTCCTTGGTGAAAGAAAGATAGAAGTCTGAGCAGGCAAGAGGCGTGGCTCAAGGAGCTGGCCAGAGCTGGCCATGGCTTGTCTCTTCAAAGAATGCTTCAGTGTGGATTCTTCAGGCTGGTCCTCTTGCCTCCAAATGCAGAATGCAGTTACAGAATGGACAGAGCAGGTGGTGTAGAGGAGGTACCTGTGCTTGTCCAGTATTCAGTCTTTCTATCCTTCCAGGCTGGCTTGGAAGCCACTTTTCCTAAGGTGTTTACAGGACACCATGGCTCCCAGCTCATTTGACCTCACATAAATCTCACCCCACTCTTACTTGTGCGTATGCATGCATGTGTGTATGTGTGTGTTTGCAGGCTGGCAAGACCATTGACGTGGAGCAGTACCCTGTAAGCTTGTGACCTTGGACAAGTTCCTTTCTTAGGCTCCAGTACTTTGTTTATAAGTGATCTGATGTGGGTTGATGAGTGATGTGTAAAATGGCAGCATCTGCTATTAAATAGTGTCCTTTCCTTTCCTCTAAAGTCCTGGAGCTTCTGGCTGAATGTGTATTCCCACAGGTGCTGGCCCTGGGCCTTTTTTTATGTGGAGAGGCTTAATCAATATTTGTTGAACGAATGGTTGTCAAAACAGAGCGGACAGAGCAGTGGCCTTGGCAGGTGAATGAAGGTGGCTGTAGATAAGGCCCAGATCCTGCTTCTGCACCCACAGCAGGCCAGGTCACAGGACATAGGCCACATCGTTTATCTGCTTCTGGACAGCAAGGCCATCACAGAAGCTAACCAAGACACTGGTCGAGGCTGGGGATTGCAAGGAGCAGAGGTGCCATGTGGCCGGGTTTACCTTGGGATGGACAGGGCTGTAAAACCAGGGTGTTGCCTGAAGGGAATGAAACTAGAAGAGGAAAGAACTGGCTGTCCCATCTCAGGCCCCTTTCTGCTCTGCATTTTAGCCTGCCCAGCCCATGCCAGTGTCCATGGAGCCAGGGACTCAGCCTGTCCTGTTCTCTCCTGAATTCCCAGTGCCCAGCACAGAGCCGGGAGTGTTCTAGGTGGGTTGGTTAGGAAATATCACTGAAAAATTGGATAAATGATGTGCTGCATATCCCCCAACTCCGTGCTGGGAGGTGGGGATAGAGGTGCAATGTTTTTGTTCCAGGTAAACCACTCCATCCTGGGGCTGTACTTTGGTTCCAGCGTCGACAGGTAAATGTGCTCAGAGCACACAGGGTTCCACACCTTGGTTCCTGCATTGACTAACTCTGCCATCTTGGGAAAAGCACTTTTGCTATGTCTGATGATACCTTGGGGAAGTGCAGTAGTAATGCCAGTCTCACATTTTTACGTGAAGATTTAAATGAAGTACTGTAAGTAGGGAGATCAGTGTAGCACCTAGCATGTGGTGAATGCTCATGAATGATAACTGCTGGAGGAACCTGTGTTTCTGAGGCCTTTACCAACAGGTTTGGCATAAACCCTTTGAGAGAGCCAGGGTTGCTAGAGATGTAGGTGTGGGGGAATTACATTGTCCATGACCCTCACCTGGAGTTCTTCAGCTCTGGTTCATTCTAAGTTAACCCTAACCTGTCCTCTCAGGCTCTTTACCTAGGAAATTATGCAGACTCTTGTGTTTTTTTTTTTTTT